>CM070840.1:4664386-4711681 GCA_036326025.1 Chrosomus eos
TTATTCTGAAAGTTACATGAATTCACATATACATGATTAATTAATGTATTATGTATCCATACAATGCACATGTATGTACGTATATGAGGGCGCCTGGTGTTTGCCTCGAGAAGTACAGTGCATCTATCACATCTCAGTCGTTTCAATGTGACCTGAGTCCGCCATACCGTGTGTACAGGACTGCACGAGCGCTCCAGTGCACTATCATCACACACACACACACACACACACAAGTGGATGAGGATTGTGTGGCACTGAACAAAAGTCACTTTCAACAGCAAGCCGCCTCAGACAGGTAAAACACATTATGAGACAATATGCTTTCATTGCATGCGTTAATTTAAAGTCATTATTGAAATACATTATTCAAAGTGAGATAAGTTTTTGATTCTCATTGTAAAAGCGAAAGTGTATGCGGGTATCGCCTATATCGGGTCTATTTAAAATACAAAACCAATATCCAATTACATTGAATAATAAATGAAACATAATACCTTAGATGCGCTATTGTAATCTTAATTAAATATATTGATATATATTAGGCTATATGCACGCGGACTAAACGCATTTCCTGTAGGCTACGCTATGCCTATATCATTATAGATATGATATTTAATACATTAGTTTTGTGACCTATGTTTTTTCTTGCTGAATTGACGCACAGTGCTGGCAGCTTTACAGTCGTAGCCTATTTGGGCATTTTCTGAAATATCTCATTCATTACGAGACGTTTTCACTATTTATTCGCAGGATAGCCTATTAATTATGTCTTGATATCAACAATTCAATTTGAATGGCAGCCAATTGCGACATTTAACTTGAGAAAAGACCAAGAATTTTTACTAGTTGGAAGTTTATAAATTTCAATCAGTAGGCTAGGCTACTATGAGTGATGGCGTCATTGATATCAAGAATTAAATTTTTTTACACTAGTGGAAATTTAATTGATTTCAAGAATTCATATCCTGATTAAAAGTCAAAACGACTTGCCATACATTCATCTGTTTTTGAATGTGATATGTATTTATTTAAGAAAGTTTAACTTTAGTGTCTGTCTGTTGGATCTTCAGCCGTTTATATCAAACTGTAATCTGTCTTAAAGGGACCGCGCGAATCATGGCCGAGGACATTCAGCAGAAACTGGAGGAGTATCGCACGGCACCGTTCGACGCCCGTTTCCCGAACCAGAACCAGACGAAAAACTGCTGGCAGAATTACCTGGGTCAGTCATATATACAGGACACATTAAATACAGAGTCTCTAATAATGTGCCAAAACTTGTGTACTGTTGGTCTACATTTACGTCAGTAATTGTTTTCTGCTATTGAAAATACTTTTTAAACAGGACTTGTTATACGATATAGAAAATTTGCAACTTAAAAATGGTTCAAAAGAACGACATTTTAGTTCACTAGCGCTCTAAAAACGTTTATGATTAATTAATAAAATTCTGTTGGAAACTACACTACCAGTCAAAAGTTTGGGGTCAACTTTAAGATAATGATTTTTGAGGAAAAAAATAATTAAATAAAATGTATTCAGCAAGATCGATCAAAAGTAACCATATAAAGAGGCACGCACGCACACACACACACACACACACACACACACACACACACACACACACACACACACTTTACAAGAATTATATTATTCTTATATATATTATATCTCATTATAGCATATATATATATATATATATATATATAGGCACACACACACACACACACACACACACACACAAAATAATTAAGCAGCACAACTGTTTTCAACATTAATAATAATAATCAGAAATGCTTAGGCAGCAAATCATCATATTATAGTGATTTCTGAAGGGTCATGTGACACTGAATAGAGTAATGATGCTGGAAATTCAGCTTTGATCACAGGAATAAATTACATTTTAAAAGACTGTATATTCACATAGAAAACAGTCATTTTCATTTGTAATAATATTGATCAATATTCTGGTTTTAACTAATTTTTCTTGTCTCAAATTAATACAGACTTGGTGTGCAGAAGAGACTTTCAAAAACATTTAAAAAATGTTACCGACCCTAAACATTTTAACAGTAGTGTATGAACATTTCCACCCCAACATCGAAAGGGGAGAAAAAAAGGAAAATAACATTTTGCATAAAGATAATGAGGCCTGGAACCGTTGAAATCTGTTGCAGCTTTCTATTATTTTCAAGCACATGTGAAATGGAACCAGTATGCTTTTTTTTAGATTTACCATAGTACCATATCCCCAAAAAAATATATATTTTTTATTTTTATTATTATATAGATTTTTATCGATGCCAAAAAGCTCTGGATGCCAAAGGTGTGGACACAGCCCCATGTGACTGGTACAAGAGGGTCTACAAGTCTCTCTGCCCTCTTTCCTGGGTAAATATCCCCTCATTCCCAACTTCTGTGCAAAGCGTAAGCAGCAGTTGTGCATAAAGACCATTTACTCTCAATATTTGCTGTGTCGTTCAGATCGAGAAATGGGACACTCAGAGGGACGACGGCACATTCCCAGGAAAGATCTGAGGATCTCCAAAACACCGCCTCAGAGGAACCGAAACGCATCAGTCTGTGGTCTCGTCTCACCCCATCCGAACAGGGCCTTATCAAAGATTATTCAAAAATTCCCCTGTCCGGCTGGAGGATGAGATTGATTGTTAATGTCATTCCTTATAAAAAAGTGTTGCACATTCTCCATTAAATTCTCAGGCATTGAAACGTGATTCTGTTGTTGCGTGCTTCATGGAGTCCCAGTCAACAACAACATTTTTTGCTAGGCATCCAATGCATGTTGCACACAAAAACCAATGGGCATCAGCAGTTACAATCCTAATGGCTGGATTGTACAGAAAACACACTGCGTTTGTCAACATGGAAAAGATCGTATAAATGACCAGGATGAAACACTGAGAACATGAGCAAGAACTAAATAGCTCGATTTGCCAAAGCTCACCAGGTTAGCATCAAATCTTTAAAGATTTCAGTTTTTATAGCGTACTAGATTTTTAGATGGTCTCTCTCTGTTTTTGTACAAAATAAGTGGGTCAGGCTTTATGCTGCAAGTCATTAGCATCTAGGTAACATTCAATAAACCATTTGTTTTGTCCAAACTCAAGTTTTTGAGTGAGTGTCACTCCTATTAAAATCATTAAATCTCACAACAACTGCTCTAGACTTAACATGAATTTTTCCATCATGGATTAGGCTTGTGATGAAAACTGGATTTCTAATGGAAAAATCCCATTGAAGCTCCGGTTTGCTCAAGGATTAGGATTAATCCATATTACAATCTGTAGTTTTGAAAGTATTACAGACCTCAATCTCAGTTTGTTCTGCTGTAAATCATTTCTGCATCAAACTGAATTACGAAAATAATACTGATGTTTCCAGTTTTTCGCTCAAGTTCAAGTCTTGATTTACATTTGCATAGCAAAAACAAAAATAGGACGAAAAGTAAAGTTATAGGTGATATTTAATCATATTTACAGTGGCTTTAATTTGAGGTAAACTGGCAGCGTTTGCATAATAGTTGTAAAAGTGTTTTGAATAAACTGTGAAAGGCTTAGAAATTGTGTAAATCTGAAATATTGTAAGTATATTATGAAATTTCTACACAATTAGACGGTTGAAATATTTCAAATATGGCTGTAGGATATACAATCTATTAATTAATTTTATCCCAAGTGTAACACATGAAAATAAATGTACTGGTGAACATTATGCATTAACTTCAATCCAAAATCACAAGACATGAAAGGACACTTACTTTAAGAAGACTTCGAATATATGACTGTCAAGTATAATACAACAACATCATAGCAAAAACAAATATACAGCTTTATCATGTAGTTGGAGTGTGTGTTTCTGTGTTGAGGTCACTGTGTTTTCCAAATATTCCCAGAGGGAAAAAGAGAAACGAACCCTGCTTTCATGAGCCCTGTGGTCTTGCTCTCAGTATCGCTGCTTTCCGTGTTTCCGTGTGTCCGTCATGCAGGTTTTGGGCCGCAGAGCTGAAATTAAACATTCATGATTCAATCTGAGACTAAAACACATTTTTAGTGAAAGTTTTCTTTTATGGTAGGCTTAAAGGATTAGTTCACTTTAAAAAAAACTTTTGCTGATAATTTACTCACACCCATGTCATCCAAGATGTCCATGTCTTTCTTTCTTCAGTCGAAAAGAAATTAATGTTTTTGATGAAAACATTCCAGGATTTTTCTCCATATAATGGACTTCAATGGGACCCAAACGGTTCAAGGTCCAAATGACAGTTTCAGTGCAGCTTCAAAGGGCTTTAAACGACACCAGACGATGAATAAGGGTCTTATCTAGCCAAACCATCGGTCAATTCAAAAATAAATGAAAAAGTTTAAGTTTTATAAGCACAAATGCTCGCCTTGCTCTGTTCTGTGATGCGCGTTCACGTGACGTGATGTCATTTGGACCTTAAACCTTTTGGGTCCCATTGAAGTCCATTATAAGGAGAAAAATCCTGGAATGTTTTCATCAAAAACCTTCATTTCTTTTCGACTGAAGAAAGAAAGACATGGAGATCTTGGATGACATAGGGGTGAGTAAATTATCAGCAAAAGTTTTTTTAAAAGTGAACTAATCCTTTAAGTGTTAATCATTATATTTGCATAAACTAAATCAACAGAAGTGCATGCATGTCCTCGTCAGGCTAAATAAACATGCGTGCGGTGATGATGATGATGGTGTGCACCTGGGTCCGCTGTCTGGTTCTTCTTGTGCTGGTGAATGATCTGATTCTCGTTGGTCATTTTCACATCCTGGTCCTCCACATGGTTGCTATAATAAATGACATTCCATCAATGAGACGGGCGCTGTGTCCGAATACGCATACTTCTGAACTATATAGAGCTTATTCAGAGCAGCGCCATGACAGGTGTGAGAGAGGTGTGTGTGAGGGATAGACCTGCCGTGTTTCAAATGGCATCCGCTGTAAAAAGCTCCTAGATTACTTACAATTTTCCACAGCTTATATTGTCGGGAGTTTTTTGTCAACTGAAATTTCTTGGAAAGATATTTTTCCAGTGTTTCATGAGCAGAACAATCCAAAAACACATTAAATAACAGTACAGCCCATTGAAGAGATGCATGTCTGTCCCTCACAGCCTCGCTTTCATTCCCATTAAAAATCAAAGATGGCGCTGCTGTGAATAAGGTGTATGAAAGCTGAGTGTTCATAGTGTTCATAAAAGAGTAGGCAGAAAGAACCCGGATGACCTTCTACTTCTGTCGAGATCCTGAAGTTTGCATACGATGGACACTTTACTATCCCTGCCTGGAAGTTTCTAGTATGTCTAGTCAGACCTTGTTTCGCTGGCTCAGGTGTGTTTAATTGAGGATTGGAGCTGAACACCGCAGGACAGGAGCAGGATTGGACACCTCTGCTGGATATAGTAGGTACTATGCTTGGTTTGAAACTCACTTTGATACTGGTAGAAATGTACATGAATATAGAATGAAAGTGTGTGGTATAGATGTACTACATCTGTCATGTTGTCATTGTCACGTGATTTACGGTGTCAGTTGCATCTTTTCACTGTCATTCACAAATCCTCTACTGTGCCCTCATGGTGTGTGTGTGTGTGTGTGTGTGTGTGTGTGTGTGTGTGTGTGTGTGTGTGTGTGTGTGTGTGTGTGTGTGTGTGTGTGTGTGTGTGTGTGTGTGTGTGTGTGTGTGTGTGTGTGTGTGTGTGTGTTGAGGCAAGTTGGAGCTAAACTCTGCAGGACCGAGTTTGGACACCCCTTATTCTACAGATATAAGATCATAAATCACACTGTACAACATGGATCTAATAGACTTGGGAACAACATATCAGCAAGCGCTAGTGGTAAACTAATACAGCGAGATGAATCACACTTTAGCCATTGTGGCTTTTATGTGCGCTGAAAAAAAAAAGAGGAGGAAGTGAAAGAAGAATACAGAAATCTCCACGATTGGTCATCTTTCGCCTGGGACAGCACAAAACCCTACAATATGTACCGGTATTATTACAGTATGCGATTTCGGATGCAGCGAGCCACTTGTTTACATGAACACAAAATGCATCATGGGACAAAAATGCAGGCTGAAAGTGAACTCTTGACCAGATGAATGAAGATAAGAGTGATCACAGAGTCTCATACAGTTTACAGTTTCTCTTGTCGTCATCTGGTCTGTTTAACATCATGCCCAGAGCATGAGAGAGAGCGATCAGGTCAAACAATGAGTCAGTCAACAGTAGGTGTGTGTGTGTGTGTGTGTGTGTGTGTGTGTGTGTGTGTGTGTGTGTGTGTGTGTGTGTGTGTGTGTGTGTGTGTGTGTGTGTGTGTGTGTGTGTGTGTGTGTGTGTTTTGTCTGAGTTTGGCATTGAGTGCTCTCCCCTTAAGATGTGTGTCTGTGTGTTTAATGCATTTATAAGCGTTTTAACTCATGCAATCTTAAATATAGAGGTTACAAAAGCCTGATGCAATAGAGAAAAAGCATCTACACATGAATGAATAAAACACCCCAGAAGGTGTAAATTTAACTAAAAATAACTGAACAGTTTGTCATTATTAACCTCAGATGGATATAGACAAAAAAGCATCATAAAAGTGTTGTGTGTTGTGTCTGTACCTGGTAATTGTGCTTCTCTCTCGGTGTGTGATTCGCGTGTTGTCTGAGAACAGTATGGTGTGGTAAGGAACGACGGGATCCAGGGTCGGCAGAATTCCCCGAGAAACGTTTTTCACACACTCTAAAATCCCATTATAGACCAACAGGTCATCGACTAGGAGCTGAAACAACAAACACACACATAACGCTGAGCTCAGGTCAAAACAGACGAAGCATATCAGACGCAGAATCAATAAGCATACAAACATATTTCTGATTGAAATTAACAGATATAAGACATTTATAATGTTAAAAAAATATATTTCAAATAAATGCTCTTTTTCCTTAAGAACTTCCCAAAGAATCCTGAAAAAATTATCACTGTTTCCACAAAAATATGAAGCAGCACAACTGTTTACAACATTAATAATAATCAGAAATGTTTCTTGAGGTGCCACATACATTTTTAGAGTGTGTGTGTGTGTGTGTGTGTGGTGTGTGTGTGTGTGTGTGTGTGTGTGTGTGTGTGTGTGTGGTGTGTGTGTGTGTGTGTGTGTGTGTGTGTGTGTGTGTGTGTGTGTGTGTGTGTGTGTGTGTGTGTTTTACCCCAAATTCCTTGACTCCTCGTTGAGGTGTTTTGGAATAGTTCCATAATTTAATCATAGAAATAGTCATCGGCTGGTCAAAGATGACATAAACACGGTTCACCTGAAGAGACGCATAAACGAGAGAGTGGCACGTAACAATAAGGCACAATATTTGACCACTTCATAAGCACATTTTACATCAATCACATCATTCACAGAAACCTTCAGATATGGGATGTTTTGTAAAGTTACACTCTTAGAAGAAAAGGTTCTATATAGCCTTTACAACCTTTTCTGGGTTAAAATTATGGGATCATTTTAAGGATTCGATTTTAATTATTAATTTTGTTTTATGTATTTATTTATTTTGATAAATTTTATGAATTGAACAACTTGTAAACATACTTGATCACTAGAAAAAAATTAAAAAACCTGTTAAACATTAAAGTATTATGCAATCATTGAATACATTTATGCTCATATAGAACCTTTTGGCATAATGGGTTCTTTATATTGGGTCAAGAACCCTTGAGTTCTATATAGAATCCCATTGAAACTTCTTTTTCTAAGAGTGTATGATCTCAGCTTCACACACAGTTTGTCCTCACCAGTCCAGGCAGCACCGGTGTGAGCCACATGTGTCGCCCATCATGTGTGTTATTGATCCCATCTATCAGTTTATCAGGTGTGCGGACGTCACCACACACGTTATCTAACACATTCACGCTGTCAGGGAACGCAGCGATGTCTGCGTAACAAACTGGTCAAGAAAATTACATTATGTAAGTTGGTAACGGTCTAAATCCTAAGTAGTGTCAAGTTACATCTATATAACGCTTTACACAATACAGATTGTTTTAAAGTAGCTAAAAAGAACAATAACTGTCAATGTTGCAAAATTAATCAATAATGAAACAAATTCAATGTCAGCAGTAAAGCAGCTCTACAGTAGATAACAGTATCATAACAGCTCATATTCAGTGTGGATTCAATTCAGTTCAATAATATAGGGTGACCATATTTCAGTTTTCAGAAAAGAGGACGGGGTTGGGGACGTAGTTTATGGGTGAATGCATCAAAAAATACTTGACAAATGCATTCAAAAGCTTGCAACTATTTTATTGTACCTTAATACATAAAGTAATACATCCTTTCCATTCAACGTTTTGGCCTGAAACAATAAAATAATATACATATTATAATATACATAATATATATATATATATAGTAAATAGTTAGGGTAGACACTGACACTGTTTGACACTGACACATGACACTGTTCTTTTTCATGGCCATAGGTTAAAAAAAAAAAGGTTAGGGTTAGGCGAGGCCGAGGGTGTGCGAGAAGGCGGGACCTAAAGCAATGCAAAACCGGCGATTGTACAAAGCAGAAGCTGAATCCCGGACATTTTGGTTGATCTGGACATTTTTTTAGGTCCAAAAAGAGGACATGTCTGGGAAAAAGAGAATGTATGGTCACCCTAAATAATAGTGACAATGTTGCAAAGTCCATCATTTATGAAACAAACTCATTCAACTCAACAATAAAGAAGTGCGTGTGTGTGCGTGCAAGTTTATATGATTTATGAGGACACAAATTTGTATAATGACATGGATATTACACTGGTATTACAACGTAAATGTGGACATTACGAGTCTTCATAATTAAAATGGCTTAAAAAAATAAACTAAACAATGTTTTATTAAAAATGTAAAGATGCAGAAAGTTTTCTGTGATAGGTAGATTTAGTGTAGGGAGATATAATATACAGTTTGTCCAGTATAAAAACCATTACGCCTATAGAATGTCCTCGTAATGATAGGTAGACCAACCTGTCATTGTGTGTGTGTGTGTGTGTGTGTGTGTGTGTGTGTGTGTGTGTGTGTGTGTGTGTGGTGTGTGTGTGTGTGTGTGTGTGTGTGGTGTGTGTGTGTGTGTGTGTGTGTGTGTGTGTGTGTGTGTGTGTGTGTGTGTGTGTGTGTGTGTGTGTGTGTGTGTGTGTGTGTGTGTGTGTGTGTGTGTGTGTGTGTGTGTGTGTGTGTGTGTGTGTGTGTGTGTGTGTGCTCATAAGGATACTGTTGTCACTGAGCGGTATCTTCTGGTTGTTCTGGTCATAGAACTCCAGTCCATTAAGGCCGATGTAGTACGGGTCGCCCCACGTTGTCAACAACTGCAACTGGAAGATAACTGACACACATTCAGTCAAGGAGAAACTCATCACATACACACACAGAAATGAGCCAAATGCATGGATCAAGGGAACATGGAAAATACCTTTTGTAATGACAAATAATACATTTATGACTTATACTGTTACTAGTGTTAACTTTGGTTCTTGTAACACTTCTTTTTAAAGAATGTGCCATCAGCACAGATGTGAGGACCTGATGTTTTTAATGAACCATAAAGTGAGCAAAAGTAAGGATACATCCACACGGCCTCAATGGAGCCTCATAATCCATACTGGCCAACTCGTCTCTCCGGGTCCCACCCCTGAAAGAACACATTGTCTTATTATCTAACAGTTTTTAAGCAAAGACGTGTGTAATAATATCCGAAGCTTGCTGTACCAGTGAGCATGCGTGTCATCAGTTTTTTTGCTGGTGGCAGTGAGGGCGGCAGTGCTCGTGTTGGACTGAAGGTAGTCTATGAACAGAATCTCCTGTGCGAAGTCGAAGTGGCAATTCCCCGGACCTTTGCGAATGAGAAACCCCTCGAGAGGAGAAATACACACTCCGTCCAGGAACACGTGCACAACCTTCACCTGGAGGACACACATGAGCACATGATGTGTGTGCTTAAAATGCCCCTATTATGCTTTTCCAGATATTAACTTTTTATTAAGTGTAATTTAGCTGAAGTTCTGAAAAGTTTCAAAGATCACAGTGCAGATTAAATGGATTATTGTCTCTCAAAAAAAAAAAACAATACTTCTGAACTGCCTGAAACGAGTCGTCAGTGAATCCAGTCTCACTTCCTGCTTGAACCAACATAGGTTTGTAACTAATTTGCATAATTCTAGCCAATGGTCTTAATTGGCTGCCTGTGAAAGTCTACTTTGCCCCGCCCTCAAACACTGTAGTTGTATCTGAGACTGGAAGAGTTTGATTCGTGTTGTCGACATGTCGAGATGGTTTTCACTTTGGTGCACTTCCAAAGATTTAGGACTCAAATTGATGCAGTAAAACGGACACCATCGTTCAGTTCTTATTATTGTGTATCAAGTGCTGAGGAAGAGCTGAACTTCAGATATGATAATGGACGTTTAATTTCTGACACACTTTTTAAGCGGTAGACCAATCACAACAGACTGGGCCATCTGACCAATCAGAGCAGAGCAGGCTCTCAGAAAGGAGGAGTTTAAAGAGACTGAATCCGTGATTTAACCATGTCAGACATTGACATTGTGAGAAAAGAGCTAATTAGTGAGAGAAAATTTGTGTTTTTTAAACCTTTGAACATGTAAACCTATTGTAGGAGACTCTACAACAAAATAGGGATACTTTACAAACACTTGATGACACAGCTGTTGAAACAACTTGAATTGCAAACCAAAAGTGTTGTACCAAACTTGGTTGAATAACAAAGCGCAGCTTGTGTTCTCACCCCTCTGTACGAGTCTTCAGGAGATTTGTTGTAGTTCCATATTCTGAATCCGGTGATCGTCTGCGGCTGATCGAACCTCACGGTGAGTGTGTGATCAGAGCCAGATGTGAAGGGAATCAGCCACATGTGTTTATCATCTGACGTGATATTCATCCATCAAACAACCTGAGAGAGAAAGAAAACAGGATTTAATCACACCACAAATACTTCATTTTAATTATAATACACAGAACGTCTCTGAAAGAGAAAGTCCAGAGAAATTCACTGACTTGTCCAGAGTTCGAAGGTCATTGCTGTACTCTGGGAGGTCATTGAGGTCACATGGTGATGCTGTTACCATAGAGACATCAAGAGAGATACTCTCACCGCCCTTACCAACGACCTCTAACCCCGTCAATCCCACATAGTGCGGATCACCCCACGACGACATCAGATTCACCTGCAGAACTACAAACACATCAGAGATTATACTCTATTCGCAGGGCTCTCAAGTGTGACGCATTGAGCGTGACAGTCATTCATTTCGGTCTTTTGTCACGCTCTCCCGCCACACATTGTATTTCTCACGCTGAAAAACTATTTGTAATATATTTAATATGCCGCAGCGCCCAAAACTCTGGCCGCGCTCACTGTGTGGAACACGATCTCCTCTGGTGTTGTTCGTCTGGTGTTGTTAGCCAATCAGAAAATAGCACTATTGTATCTGGGTAAGATTTAACTCAACAACCAATGACACCCCGTCGCTGTCACTCTCCCCTTCAAACATTACACTTCAAACATTATTGGGAAAATGATGAAAACCGTAGTCTGTTAAGCTACAGGTTTATTTCTGTAAGAACCTACTGTAAGGTGATCTTTAGTCATCTACAGATTTTTGTGATTTATTTTGTGATGTTTTGAGTCTTGAGAGCTTTTGAATGTTAATTCTTCTAATCATGCTACTTGTAATCATGTTTCTGATCTTGTGTTTTCTAATTACCATATATTATATAATATATATAGCAGTTGAACTTTTATACTGTAAGTGTGAGGGGACTTGTAATGTTTCTATGTGTACTTTGAAGTATATATTTATATGGATATGGTATTTTTTCTTTAAAAACTTTGCCAATGTACTGTAATTTACCATATGTGTAGGCACACCCGATGATTTTGAATAAAAAAAAGTGTTTTATTTGCAATGAGCATCTTTTGTATGTTGTTATGGCCATATTGAATAATAAAATTTTGAAAAAATTTGTAATACCAGGCTATGAGTGGTGCTCATTCCGTTGAATCTACATTCATAAACCTATACGAAGCAAATTAACGTTAGATTCTTCATGTGTAGTGATTTGCTGCGTTAAGGAGGAGCCTTCCACGAATATACTCTCCTCCTGATTACACAAAACACTATTGTTAAACGTCTAGACTGCGATAGCAGAAATGTGTGTGTGGGGTTAGATGAATTGCTCGAAAATCAGGCAGTTAATATGGGACGGCGTCGATGGCACCTCATCCTCTCAGAATTACCAATTTTAATCCCCCCATTATATCCCGGACTGACAAACGTTCTTAGTATGTTGATTGCATCAATTACATGAACATTATTTTAAATTAGTTTTTTATGGAAAGGTATTATGCTTTACACCAATTATTGCATTACGCCCCATAAAAAGTAATCTAACGGTTTGGTAAATTAGTTGAGTTCCCACCTTTATATATTATAAAATAGTGAATGATGATGTGATATAAAAAAAAATTTCATCACGTATGCAGAATTAAGTTTTTATTATCTCAGGAAGTTCATTCAAAACTCACATTTTATATTTCCTAAGCGTTTACAATAGTGCGTAAAGTCGTGTGCCATTAGTGAATGTGTGATGTTAAGAATCCAGTTTAAATGGTGCAGTTTTCATCTGATTAATACGAAACAGTCTCAAGACATAATTTTGAAAGAAAATGCTTCGACAAAAAGCTTGACGCCAATAACTAACGAATTAGTTATTTTCAGAAAAATGATATTCAAATGGCAGGAAGATTCACAATGCAGATTGGTATTATCGGTTCATATAAAAGCAATTCAAGTAAAGGAAAGCATAACGTCTATATTATTATACATATTTTTGAACTGATGAAAAGAATTAGCATTGGAAATCGATCAACTGGAGCAAATCGATGTTTACTGCCCATATGTAAAAAAAGTCTATATATATATAAATGCTGGAATAGTACCATATATTAATGAGCCATAAAGAGCAGTTCGGGTGTTAAGCGCACTATTTACGCGTGGTGGGAGCAGGTGTAGATTTCTTGCGTACCAACTAACATTTGGAAAATACGAACATTTAATGAATCCGAAAATTTACGCCAGAACACTTTACACACGATTTACACAAAATTCGTTGTGCTCGTGTTTCATGAATGAGACCCAATGTGTGTGAATGTGTGCTTGTGTACTGTGACTGATACTCACTGCTGCCAGTGTAATGTCCAGTTGTCTCCTCTGCAGCATCAGCACACGGTTCAGCTGTGGGGGTGCAGTCCAGATCCATCTGAAGCAAAACAATTTAAATGTATAAGATGCTATTTATATATTTATCCTGCATTAATAATAGTATTTATTTTATTTGCATACTACATTTTATTTCCTCCATTCATAATGTCATGGTTTCATGCACTCAAACAATCGCATCTTCATGTCTAAAGCCATTGCTTTCCCTGACACTTAGGATACGGTAGTTTTTGCTCCTGTACATTTCAAACTTCTATTTGTAAATCACATAAATTTTGCTTCATTGTGATTTTGATGGATTTTCTAGAAAAATGACTGCAGCTTGAAGGCAGACTTTTAAAATATCTTTTTGACACTGCATGCTAACCTCTTAGGATGTAAAATTATTACTGATTAAAAAAACATGATCTTTCAGAAATCATGCTAATATTTGCTGCTCGAGAAATATTTCTGATTATCAATGTTGAACAACAGTTGTGCTGCTGAATATTTTTGTGGAAACGGATCAATTTTTGAATAGAATGTTAAAGCAACACTATGTAACATTGTTTACCTTAAAATAATGTTTCCAAAACCTTATCAGTGGTTCATGAAGTCGTAACAGGGTGAAAGGCACTTCTGCCATCGCCTGACGGGGTCTCTATCACTTTTACTGGCACTATGTAACTTCGGGGTTCGGGTAGTAACCCAACCACAAAAAGAACTACAGAATTCGACTGCTTTACGTCAAGCGCTACAATAGTCATTATTTGGTTTTTCTTCGTTTCTGATGTCGCAATACATCATCCTTTCATGAAATCATGTAACATACTCTACCTTGTCTGTGGACATCGTTCATTCTAAAGCCGGTGCTGGGTAAACAGCGAGCGTGCGTGCGACGGTAGGCTAAATTATTTACGACAGAGGTAATGAACAATTTCGTTTCCAACCAGTAGGGCGACCGAAGAGGAAAAGTTACTTGGTGTTACTTTAAAAAAAAAGCATTTATTTGAAATAGAAAGCTTTTGTACCATTATAAATGCCTTTACTGTCACTTTTGATCAATTTAATCCATCCTTGCTGAAAGCATTATTTCTTTTAAAAAAAGACTGTAGTTTAAATGTTACATAATACATTTATAAGGAGCCAAAAGTATCTATGAAACGAGCGCTTCCAAAGCAGCGTCCCCCTGACACACACCGCCGTCTCCTGGATCCTGAAGCCGGCCTGTGTGAAGGGTCTCTCCTCTCCTTCCCCGTCAGCCGTACGCGGGCGCTGCAGCTCCTCTTCCTCCACGCTCGGCCCATCCATCTCCAGCTCGCCACTAAACGTGTCATCAAACCGGGCCATGGCCTCCAGGATGTCATCATCAGTGGTGAACAGGATAGTATCTCCGAACTGATCCAGGGCTAAAGAAAACAAAACCATGATGAAGTTCATGTTTACGTTTATTAGGGGTGCAACAATAAACTCACAATACGATACTGATCTCACGAAACGATACTCTCACGATGATTTAAACATAATTTTTTATATATCCTTCTGGGTAGTATTTAATTAAATATGTATATTACTTTTATTTTTATTATTAATATTAAAGTCCCTCTGCAGTCAATAATTGTATCCCTTAAAACTCATCTTTGATCATGAAAATGACACATTTAAATGTTTTTTTCTGTAAAAATAATTTCTTCATGCATTAAAATAGCTTAAATGTAACTCTACACCCTTGATTCATTTAGTACTGTATATACATGGATCCATTAATATGCAAATTAGTCCCCGCCTCCACTCACACCAGCTTGTCGCACTACCTGATCCACTCGCTCAACTGTAGTAAACAGTAAACAATGGCAGGTGGAAATACTGCTTTAATTCAGCCATATACTAGAAACTGATTCAGAAGAAGAGGAAGAGTGGATTACACAGGCTCGTCTACAGGTCATGTATGAGGATGGGAATGCATATGTATCGCTCTCTACAATGTCGGACACATAACGGTAATTTATATAATTTATCTTTGGCTTGACTACGTTATCAAACAGCTAATAATGTGCTGCTGATGTTACACAAACCATATTCCCATTCACCATCTCAGAGTCAGACGGATGCCTTCTAAAAATCAGCATAGAAGTAATGAAAGGAAAGGCCCTGCCCGCATGTAGACAGGATTGGTTCCACGTTTGTGACGGAAACGGGCAGATTCAAACCGTGTCGTTGGTTCACTGCAGTTTTAACGGGAAAATACTGAGCAACTGTGTTGACAGGTGAATTTGCATAAGATTTGTCCTAAAGCATATTAAAAACACCACATAGACATTAAAAACTTGATTTTCACCACAGGGGCTCTTTAGTAAACATAGAAGATCAAATGTCTGACCTCCTGGGTTTATTTTGCAATATATTGTGACACAATATATTGTTACACACCGAACTTTTATGAATTTAGCAGATGCTTTTATCTAAAGCGATATACACTGCATTCAAGAATCAGATATTCATTTAACCAGTACATGTATTCCCTAGGAATCAAACCTATGGCCTTGTGTTCCCAGTGGCAAATCTACTGTTTGAGCTAGAACCGTATGCAATTAATCAGCAAGCATTTTGCTTTCGATGATGTTTTTGTCCATACCTCCTGAGAGTGTTCCAGAAGCTTTGGCGATCTCCCCTTGGAAGATGCAACGTCCATCAAGACTCATTTCCATTTCTCTTGCTCCCCTGAACGAGTGTATCCTGGACTTGTTGTAATTCCAAACACGGATCATTGCCAGGCAACATCTAACACCCAGATCCACGGAGATCACGTGCCTGCGGCCCGGGGTGAACGGAGCCAGCCAGAGGTGCATGTCGTCCTGCGTCAGGTGTACGCCGTCTATCAGGTTGGTAACGACCCGTGGGTCTTTCCCGTAGGCCGGCAGGATATTGATATCAGGCGGGTCGCAGTGATGTGGACTGGTTTGACCGGCTCACCGGTGGAGGAAAAGATCTCAATACCATTGAGGCCGACGTAGTGGCGGTCGCCCCATGTGGACATGATGTTAACGACGAGGTGGCGACCTTGCGGGAGAACCGGGATCTCGAAGTCCTCATCAGGGTCGCGAGGGTCATCTTCAGGGTCGTCAAACCCAGGCAGCGCTGAAGCAGGAGGGGCGTCGGGTGGAGACGGGTGTCGAGCGGGACTGGCGCTGAACAAACTCATCAAAAATATCGCCCTCAAGTCCCATGTTGGAGATTCGCCCTCGCTGACACTGGTTAAATTTTGTTAGCGAGTCCCATGATTCCATTAACGGGTCATCCGGTTCACACCAATGAGGCTTGAGTCTTCTGTTATGGCCGGATGATGGGCTGCTTTCCTCTATGGCAACAAGAACAAACATATGAATAAAATAGCCATAAATGTACAGAAAGACTAATCATTAGCCATAAAAAGGTGCATAAATGCATGGGGAAGATATGATTGGCTGCATCCCAATTTGCATATTTATAGTAAGCACTGTTGAAAAATCATTTTACTTTAGTTTTTGACATACAAGTGCATCATGATCTTCAAAAAATAAATATATAAAGGAGTGGGATTTACACGCATTACAAAGACAGTTTCATCTTTGGAATAAAGTGCACTATAAAAACAGGTAAATAGTCAACTTTTCATTTACAGATTTAAAGTTGATTTTGAAATGTAGGTTCATACAATTGTTTTATAAAAAACTGTAAACAGCAAAGGAATTAAAAAAGAACTAACTAGGGCTGGGCAATATGCAAAAATATATAATATAAATATTTTTTCCTAATAATTAGTCGATAGACTAGTTATCACAATGTTTATTTCATACCCTTACTGGGGAAGAAAGTGCTTTCCACATGCTTGTTAGAGCTCAATAATTAATGTAAATAACATGAACCCACAAATAGCTTCCTTTTAATGCCCCATTATTTAGCAAATACATGATTTGCGCAGCACTAACCTTAATCATGCATGACTCTACACAGCTAGTATGCACATACAGATGTAGCTTTGGTGTACTTTGAGAAATGCACCTGTTGCGGTGAAGTCGCTGCTGCGGTTGGGTTGTGTTTGGTGTTGAGATCGTGCTGAACCTCTCCTGCCACTGACGGGTCGCTCCGTCCTCTCAAAGCGCTCATCCCACAGGTCCAAATCCTGGTCCAGCCGATCACTCAGCTGTTGCTCGAAGTGAGATTCTTGTTCTGTCTGCATGCTCTCATGTTTGGCCTCTAGCCTATAATTCAGCGCCAAATCAGGGTCCAAATCCAAGGAATCAGAACTGAGTTCACGAGGACGCTGTCCTCTGCGCCCCCTTGTGGCCCGAGGCCTCTTTGCAGGCACGTACAGGGGTTGCATGAGATTTCGGGGAGCACTGAGTGTTTGGATTTGTGTTTGTGCTGTTGGAGCCACTGAGGTCGCTCTCGTTCCCGAGACCCTTCGGCTTCATCCGGTGCGCTCCGATTCACAGGCCGGAGCCAAAGTGGGATGCGACTGGAGATGGTTGCGTGGTCACTGTCTCCATCGCCTCCACATGTGGAAACCCGTCCTTGTGTTCAGAGGGTAAAGAGAGATCTAAAGGGGGAGAGTCTCTTTGCATTGCCGCCACACAGCTGCCAGGGTTAACCAGGTTAGTGTCACTGTCTGATATGTCCTGGTTTGTTTCTACTATTGGGAAATCAGCATTCGACTCCTGAGGCTCATGGTCATGTGGGCTGCAGTCTTGCAGACTGTGTCCTGAAGAGACAGGGCTTGGAGAGGTGCACTCTGGGAGATGTGGTTCCTGGAGTTCAATGGAGTTGTTGTAGTCGAAGACCTGGTTACCACAACCCTTCTCCAACTGACCCTCGAAGACCAGAGTGCTGTTCACATACAAGCGAACATGCCGAGCGCCCACGTCCAGATCCTGTCAGAACACACACATGCATATTTCAAATGGATCACTAAATGTGAGTGTTACCAATGTACATATAATTTATCTATAATTATCACAATATTCACAACATTACTGGGTAAGAAAATGCATCCCACAATGTAAATGTAAATACATGTAAATATAACTCCACAGAAAAGCTAGCTTTTAATTTAGGGCCACATGAAATCTGTTTTAAAAGTCATAAAACGTGAACAATTTAATCAATCTTGGAAGATGTAATTAAATGAAAATATAACAATTTACCACAAAACATAACTTTTTTTCAAATAAAAAATGGTATACTGAAATTTTTTATAGAAATTGTAATTTCAAAATAAACTGTAAACGGTTTAAAATAAAAAAATATTACATTCATTTATTATTATGATTCCGTTATTATTAATTTGAGTAGTACATTTTACAGTACAATATTTATATATTTCTGTCCTTCTTTCTTTGTATAGATAGATAGATAGATAGATAGATAGATAGATAGATAGATAGATAGATAGATAGATAGATAGATAGATAGATAGATAGATAGATAGATAATAGATAGATAGATAGTAATAGATAGATAGATAGATAGATAGATAGATAGATAACTATAAGTGATAGTAATAGTGATGCTTGACTTAGCAAACACTGAATACTGTAGGCTAGGAATGAAATAAAACAGATCCAGGAAAGACATCAGTATTAAACTGTCACACTCATACACTCTCTCACACACTGACACCATTCACACCCTACCGTTGAATCTCTCTGGATCTGTACATCAGTGAAAGATAACGTGTAAAGAGACGTTGAAGCTTCTGTGCCGTAGACGAGTGCAGTGATCAGACTGACGGAGCGCTGGTGTGGGGGAGATAAACTCAGCTAATCCCTACAGCTAATCTCCAACTGTTCTACATACACACACACACACACACACACACACACACAGGCACAGACACACACACACACACACACACACAGGCACAGACACACAGGACACACACACACGCAGACAAACACACATACACGCGCAGACGCAGACACACACGACAGATACACCCCAGACAGACAGACACACACACACACACACATACACACACACACACACGCACAAACGCAAGTGCAGACGCAGACACACACACACGCAGACAGAACACACACACACACACACACACACACACACACACACATAGACATAGACAGACAGACAGACATACACACACACACACTGACACAAAACAATCGTTGTATGTGCGTAGCCTAGTCCGTAGTATTTTGACTAGCTGAGAACTCATGAAGACCTTATAAAATGTGTAAAGGAGTCAAAACAGTGTCAGGAATCCCTCCGTCACACACACACACACACACACAGATCTGCTGTGAGGAGACGCGGTTCTGATGCCTGTACCAGACTGTTAAAAGAGAAAAAACAGGTCTGCTTGAGCATTGTGTCTTTTAAGGGTTGCATCTTGTGACTTATGTCTCGTTTTTTTGGTCTTTGGTCCGTTTGGAAGCAAACCAAGAGCCATCTTTTTAGTCTGCTGGTTCGTAGCGCACCAGGGTTCCGATGGCAGCGTTCACACTTATTCAGATGAACCGCACTAACAGAGCAAGAGAGTTCTTGATAACCCAACCAAACATGCCAAGTGTGAACACAAACAAAACTGGCCGCTCACTGATGTGTGGACCGTGTGTTTTCTCAGTGCAGACGTTTGGATTGAAGGAGTTGCTCTTGCTTTTAAAGAACACTGTTATAGTGTTTTATCTTCCTGTTCCGGGTGTGTGTACTTTCGGCTGTATCACATTAATGCTGTGGTTATAATTCCAAATTTTGATCCGAGAGATGTTGAAGCCTGGGGATCGCTCCACATTCCTGATGATGAAATACAGCTGGACCGGCGGGTGGAACGCACACGTCCACATGTGACGCACTTTTGTGGTCTAAACAGATATAGACCACATGCTAATTTTCATGCATCAGTTATTATTAATTAGTGGGCTACACTAGTAAAGTACACAAATACTTGCTTTAGTTTTCCCATTGACGAGGGCAGCGAGATTCCCGGGCTGGTCCGTGTTTCGAATGTCCAGGTCATGTGGAGACACGTAGAGTTTTTGTCTTTGAGGACAGAAGAACTGAACTTCTGTGAGCCCGACCTGGCCCGGGTGACCCCAGTTTGACAAGATCTCCATGGTTACATAAAGAGTGGGCGTCACCTGCAGAGATACGTCCTTCTGCTGTCATGAAAATAAAGAGTGTATGATTCAAACTCAACGTTATACTCAATACCACTCAAAATGCTGGAGTTTCGTTCTTCTACACGCTCATGAATGCTTTCATTATAACTAACAGGAAGATTGCACTTTTTTGTATAATTTTCATTGGTATCTTTAAGCTAATTGTGTGTTCATTCAGTAAAAAGCAGTAAGTGGTCTTATTTTTAACAATTGTTGATTTTGCAGTAAACAATTTGCATGTAATTTCTAACAATAGTTGCTTTATCCAAAAAAAAGAGCAAATTAAATAAAAATATATATTTATCTAATAATAAGTATATAATAAGGGCTGGTCGATAATCTATCTATCCATCTATCTCTCTCTCTATATACATACATACATTGTATATTAGGGCTGTAAAGATAAAAAAAATCACAACCTATTGAGCAATTCATCGCATACTTCTCGTGAAATTAAACATATATCTGGTTTAATACGTTTGTTTTGTCATCATTTGCTATATCCAGTGAAGTAAACCATCAGATTTAAGGATTATTCTTAAAAAAGGACACTTGGAGACTCCAAAAGGACACCAAATAACCAAATAATATCAGTCCATAATTCATAAATACATCATCGCAATCGTCTTAACCTTGATTACAATCCTCATCCATCAAATCTTTACTATGGCGACGCTGGTTTGCTTTATCCAGCTGATAATCGTAGTTTGGTATCATCTGTTTTGACGTTTGTTCAGTCTCTATTTCACACAGCATGATGCGTGAGGGCTCGTGCTCTTCAGAAACAATCACAGAATATGACAGAGCTCGTGTTTTAAAGCGAAACACACACTGGAATGAATAATTCACTGAAAACTGTCCGCGAGTCACTGTTCTCTCTGCCATCTCTGATGTAATAAGTCTGGACTTCTAAGATCATGTAACTGCGTGACTTAAATTACATTAATGACCTCAGTTTCACAGGCTTCAGAAATGTATTTGCGTTAAATAATTTTAATGTGTTAAGGATTTTGTATTAATCGCATGCGTCAACAGCCCTATTAAAAAATATAAATAAATAAATATATATATGAACATCTTAAGCTATATCGCCCAGCCTACCAGTTCAGGTAGAACAATTACCATGGTCGAAATCAGATTAAATGAGATATTAGATGAGATATGAGATACTCACAGGGAGAGTGAAGCTGCTGCTGTCAGTGAGATCAGACTGATCGTCAGCATCGATCCTCTCCAGAGCCTTTAACAAACACTTCTGCTGCCTGAGAGACAGAGACAGGGTGCAAAGTAAAAAAAAAGTTAAAAATTAAATAAAACAATTAGAACTATTTAGTTGCATTCTGCTGTTCGTAACTAAATAATGTTGTATTACAGTTTTTTTGTTGTATTTATTGTTAATTTACACTACTTTTCAAAAGTTTGGGGTCAGTAAGAGTTTTTCTTGAATGAAATTGATCATTTAATTCAGCAAGGATTTAATTGGATCAAAACTGTCAGTAAATACATTTATAATGTTACAAAAGATATTCAAATAAATACTGTACTTGTTTCTTCAGCAAATCATCATATTATAGTGATTTCTGAAGGATCATGTGACACTGAAGACTGGAGTAATGATGCTGAAAATTCAGCTTTACCATCACAGGAATAAATTAAATAAATAAAACAGTGGAAAACACATGGAAAACAGTTATTTTAAACTGTAATAATATTTCACTGTATTACAGTATTTCTGATCAAATAAATGCAGCCGTGGTGATCAGAAGAGACTTCTTTCAAAACATTACAAATCTTACCAACTCAAACTTTTGAACAGTAGTGTATTTAGATTTAGATTTAATGCTGTCAGTCACACATATTGAGATGCCAGATAAATACAGCTCTGGCTATTTTTAATTACGCCAACCGATATTGCCCCTCTAAATAGTTACAAATTAGTAATATAGCAGCTTTTTGTTACTTCAAGTAACTTAACTAACTAAAAACTAGTTTCACAATACTGATGTTTGTTATGTATGCTTGAGGAATGTATACCTGGGTTCCATGAGAGCGATTCTCCGCATAGCTCTGTTAACCCGATACTGATCATCATCATCACCATCTTCATCTTCCTCCTCCTCCTCCTTATAAATATGCAGACAGGCATTTTACACTGTCATCTTAATTAGGCTATATTATCTATCATTTACATATGAATATGACAAGGCATTGTAGAGTTGTGTGTAGTGAGAGAAGCTGTACCGGTGTGTGTTGTGCCGTCCTCCTCTCCTGTCCTCTCTGCTGGTGTGTTTGCAGCGGTGTGTTTTCTCTCCGCAGGGCCTGAAACACACCGACAGCCGTCTCGTCTGGATCTCTCTGCTCCTGCACCTTACGAGCCGCAGACAGACTGCATGATCCTACGAGACAGCAGAGCATATTCTGTGCATTGATCCCAGGAGTTAAGCATCAACATGCTATTAAACTAATGCTGCAATACTTTAAAAAAGAGCTGATCAATAATGTGGGGAAAAATTGATTAGAAAAAAAACTGCTTGTTTGTGAGTCTGCACAATGTTGTGATCATATAGATCAATATTACTATGATATAATATTCCCCTCTAAAATGCATGGCTGTCTTAATGTCCCTTCTTTAATAAACCCTAAACACAAATAAATATTTGATAAAATAGTACATTTAAATTATATTGAACTATTTTTATTAATAATTTGTGTCACTGAATGAATTGTATTTAATCTAAATCTCTCTTGAGTTTGTCTGCAATCTGTTTGCTACAAAGCGGCCCACACCTTATATCCATATTTCACTTTAATTTGATGATGTCTGCAAGCATACGCTGATGAGTAAGTGTGAGTGGCGCTTACGTGACATCGCCTGTCTACTCTCACATGCTCTCTCGGTCTGTCTCCTCACGGTCACTGGTTTGGTAGGGATGTACGACTCCACGTTGTCCTTTCTTTTAGCCGAGAGAGAGTGTTCGATCTTTCGTCCACCTGCACACAAAAATATATTGAAAATATGGACTATTTGCACTGGGTTTACAACTTCATTTTGATGGTTTGTTCACTTGAAGAGAGGTTAGACACTTGTTCGGTCTATCAGGAATCAAGAAAATTTTTCCAATTTTTAAAAAATAAGAGCTCCAGGTTTGCTGTGATTTTTTTTGTATGGCTTTGCATTTGGCCAAAATGTTGGGTTTACACATCAATATAATTAAATAATAATTGTTTTATGATTATGGCTATTAAATTAAATTATCAAACACAATATTACTGTTGTAATAACATTATTTCACTGTAAAAAGAAAAATAACACTGCTGTCAGAAATCATCACCTTGTGAGGAGGGGCCAAATTCCAGCATGATGAGGTCACCATGTCCGAGCTGCTTGTTGATTGGCTGGCTTGTGTGTTGGACAGGAAGTGTGAGGTCAGGAAGGCTTTCGCTGCTCTCCTCTCTCTCGATCTGTTCTTCTATCCATTCCTCCTCCGACTCCTCTCCGGCTGAGTCTCGAGTGCTGCGCCTGACGCTCACCTCTAGACTGCGACGCAGGGCCTGAGACACACTAACACTAGTCAAGCATTGTGTAGACAGACAAACAATAGCACAAACAAACTATATCAATGATGACAGAATATCAAAGGCTGAGTGTGTGACATCAGCTCCTGACCTTGACCTGGTCAGGATTCAGGAGAACTCTGTCGACAGGCTCCGGCTCATTGCGTGACCTCTGACCGAGTGAATGAGACACTTTACTGCTTTCATGAGCAGACTGACAGAACAACACAAGGGGAACACAACAACAACAACAACTTAAAATGCTTTCACAAATGGAAAAATGTTCAGAATGGCATAGGACCTGATATTTTTGAAAGAACTGTGATGTGTGTATAACAGACAATGTACGCTAATTTCCTTAATGCGTGGAATACCTGGATAACACACTACTTTTGCCTAAATGTACCAGGGCACATTCATCAATGCAATGCGCTAGTAACAGTATTTGTTTAAATGCTCATTCATTTGTTGATTACAAATGCAAAATTACCATATTTTGCAGCTGTGTGAGAATTACACAATTACTACATAAAGTAGCAGCTGAAAAGTTGTGAAAAAGGGATTTTGTTTTTAATTCACCCTACAAGTTCGATGAAACCATAAAAATATGGTAAAAAAAAAAATATAAATAACAAAATAAGTATATAAATAAGTATTTATATATATATATATAAGTCTATATCTATATAGTATTAAATATATTATTATATAAAACGTTAACAAATGTGTAATTATTTAATTAGGTAAAGAGTCCATTTTTAAGCTGCATATATTATTTGTTGATTAAATGCAATTACATATTTATTCACTGTTAATAATTACAGCAATTACTACATAATACCTAAAATTGTGAAAAAAGGATATATTGTTTTTAATTACCCACAAGTTCATAAACTAAAAAGGTAAATATAAATAAATTTAATATAAAAATGCAATTAGTGGACTTAAAGTTCAAATATGCATTTTATAAAATATATTCATAGAAAACATATTTCACTCATATCACTCTCGTCGTCAAAGTTATCGAAGATGTGTTAGTAATTCTTTATTGTTTCAGAGTAGAAGATAAGAATGTGCATTCATTATACAAGGCAGAGCAAAGGAGAAGTTATATCATTTAGTGAATTAGTGTTTAATATTCATATCATAAGATGCAAAAAGTTGACTACATTAATTCACCTAAAATTTGAAGAAAATCTATTTTAGTTGTGTTAAAGCTACACTGTGTGATTTTTACCCCATCTAGCGTGAAAGGTATATGACCATCCAGTGAATATTAGTTTCTGTTCCGATTTCGTTTAACTCCTACGGTGGCCAATGTAGTCCAAGATAACATGCTTCCAGTTTGATGTTAGGCAGTTCGAGTGCTAACCCACGTGTTAAAACACGAAAGGCGAAGCTTGAATTAACGAGTATGTCCCTTTTGGCTAATGTACTTTCAAGATGGAGGGCAAATGGCGACCGACATTAGAACCCCTTACCCGATGTATTTTCAATGGCATATTATACACTCACAAGAATACTTATTACTGAACGAAGTAAATATACATTAATGAGCACATATATTTTTGAAAGAACTAAGTATTTTTAGCTAAGAATAAACTAAAAAAGTTACACATGTACTTTAAGACTCGCAACGGTCAGGTGGAGCTTAGAATTTTGCAATTATGTCATTTTAAAAATATTCATAGAACACACATATTCTCACCTCCAATATCCACGGTCTCGTCCGGCTCAAAGTCATCGGAGTATCTGGGGCTCCAGTGAAATCTTCTCTCTACTTCCTGTCTCCTGCAGATGTAGACAGATTCCTATAGTAATGTGCATTCAGTTAAAAAGCAGAGCCAGAAAGGAGAAGGAAAAAGCAAATCTAGGAGGGGCGAGTGTTTAAATCAGTAATAGTAACAATGATTGAGTTAACAGTGACATTAGTAGACACTAGTCAGGGCATTACCTGCACCCATCGACGTCTCTGTGTTTTCTCAGGGGCCGTGCGGCTCCTCTGTTTCTGTGGATCTAGTTCACACTCCTCTGCACTCGCTCTGGAGGAATCTGTGTGAACACACACTTTCTCTCATTCGGCAGGTCACAGGAATACACCAGTGTGTGTGTGTGTGTGGTGAGTGTGTACCTGCAGTGCGTGTGTTTCTTTGAGTCGGTGGATGGGCTGCTTCTGAAGGCTGTGTGCTTTTCCTGCTGGATCTGTTGTGCGCCGCATTAGCAGTGTTGATGTGAGCGCCGTTGATGTACAGGTTGAAGCCCTGCTCTAAAATCTCCAACTCCTCCTGACGGGGATCTTTCTTCTGCAGTCTCCTCAACGCCCTGAGGGAGAGCATTAAACATGACACTAGCTGATAGATGACACACATTCACTGAGGGGAAGAAAGATGCAGGTAGAAAAGCAGGGAAATCAGGGTTTTTAAACCATGGGTTTCTTTAGTGCACAAAACATAGTCAGGGGTGCGTTTCCCAAAAGCATAGTTGCTAACTAAGTTAGTCACTTTGTTGGATGCAATGCAAATTCCCATTAACAGGTTAGCAACTATGCTTTTCGGAAACGCCCCCCAGGTCTGATGGGTCTGAAAAATGATTTACTCTGTGTTTATTCAGGCAGTTCACACTACATTTAACCAGCTGATCATCTACTCTCACTGTCCCTATTGGATCAGCAATAAATCGTACATTTTTGATGACATGCATGTGGTTTTATGTCTCACAAACTTAAACATTTGTTTTCTTGTGACATGACTGTGAGTTTTGTACGTTTTTAAATTGTCAAAAGTTTGGGCTTGACACAATTTTCTTAAATGTTTTTTAAATAAGTTTCTTTGTGTTCACGAAGGTTGAATTTATTTGATCAAAATACAGTACAATTAACAGTAAAATTGTGAAATATTACTACAAATTTAATTAACTGTTTTTTATTTGAATATATAGTCAAATGTAATTTATTCCTGTGATCAAAGCTTCAGTCTTCAGTGTCACATGATCCTTCAGAAATCATTCTAATATGCTGATTTGCTGCTCAAGAATATTTCTTATTATTAATATTAATGTTGAAAACAGTTGTGCTATTTCATATTTTTGTGAAACCTATGATACATTTATTTTTTCAGGATTCTTTGATTAATAGAAAGTTCAAAATTGAAATGAAATCTTTTGTAAAATTATAAATTAATTTTTTGTAGGTTTAATATTAGAGAACAATAATAGCAATGAATCTAATAGTATTAGACATAAATTAAATATAAATAGCTGAGATGTGAATGTGTCCCAACAGAGGATTGGTCTCTCTGAATAATGTGTTCTGAAGAAAGGCCAGTTTAGTTTTACTGGCAGTTAGATATTTACTAAAGGAGTTGAAAGACTACACATCATTTAAACTTACAAATTTCCACGGCTAGTTAGAATTTCACTCTAGCAGGTTTTCAGCCAATCAGAGCAGCTCATTAGCGCGTCCAATCATGTAGAACGTCACATGGCTGAGCGGCGTCTGCGTGCAGCGCTCGTAACTGAAGCCATATCGCTCAACCTGAGCTCACACAGTTAACCTATTTTTGTGTTATCTGACCTGTGTTTGTGCATTTGTGTCCGGGTGTGTCATCAAACCTGTTTTTGTGCTGAAGATCGATTAAATATTCATCCAGCTTCTCCTCAGCGGAGGACAGTTTTCCTGCCCTGCTCCTCTTCAGCTCCTGCAGACAACACAAACTCTCAGTCAGTCTCAAAGTATGATCAGCAACAATATATGACACACTAGATGATCAAAAAAGCTGAGAGAAGAGAGAGAAGAGAGTTGGGACGGGAATCATCCTGGTTTCATTTAATCATTATTTTAATTTTACTGCAAAAAAAGGATTTTCTTCTTCAGTATTTTTGTCTTGTTTTCTATTACAAATATCTCAACATTCTTAAATCAAGATATATTTACTTGATCCAAAATGACAAAGATATTGAGTTTTTGCCTAAAATAAGAGGAAAAAAACAGCTAAATACTAACAATTCAAAGGGAAAAATATTATTTTTCTACTATTGGCATGTTTTTTTCTTGTTTTAAAGCATAAACACTCATTTTTTTAGACATTTTTTCAGAAAACAAGAATTGATATTTTAATTTTTTTCTTCTTAAAGTAGTTTTTGATGTAAGAAATGGTCAATATTTGTAATGGAAAACAACACAAAACTACTAAGAAAATTATTTTTGCAGCGTTTGAGGAAGAAAACCTCCAACTATATGCTATACAAAACATTATATATTACAATATCCATGACTAAACACGCAATTATGAATTTATAGCAGTTTCCTGGTTGATTTTGAGTTGAACATGATGAAAATATTGACGTTTCAAGCAAGTAAAAAAAAAACGTTTCAACTGATTCAGTAAGTGATTTGTTTGACTGAATCAAACTAATAACTCACGAGTTTGGCTGCATCAGAAATCACATACTTGCAGACTATATAGTAGACGAAAAACAGTATGTCTGAATTCACAGACATTATAGAGTAGGCAACAAATACCCAGATGACCTACTGCTTCTGGCTTGATTCTGAAGTGTGCATATGTTGGACATTTTACTATCCCATGAGGCCACAGGAGAGGATTTATGAATTGACGCAATAGAAGCTGCAGGTCACTTGATAATGACAACATGGTGAATGTAGTATACAGATTACATTCATACTACTAACACTATATAGAACAGGCTTTTTTAGCGCCCGTGAAGTACTCATTCAAAATATGTACCTACTCGAGAGAGGATGTGATTTCGGATGCAGCCTCAGAGACTGATATGTGAACGATTCACTGAATGAATCAGTTCATAAGAGTCATTTGAATACACTGGTCATGCTGCATGTTGTGAGGAAAGACGTGAGAGACAGACATGAAAGAAGAAAGACAGAAGTGATAGTCAGGATGACTCTTACAGGATCTGCACTGTTTTTCAATCACAGCATCTGGACACTTGAGAGGAGAGAGAAAAAAGAAAGAAGAAGGGAAAAGACAGGCAAGAGAAGGAAACAAAGTGTAAATTAGATTAAATCAACAAACCAAGGAGATTTTTTTTTTTTTTTGCCTCTTGATTGAAAAGAACATTTCAATATGCAGCTTGTGTGTTTCTGTCAGGTGTCCATTGCACATTACACATCACAATTCAGCAATGTAAATCAGTGTAAAATCAGTGTACCGGTGCGGTAACAGATCTACCTGTCCAAACCACCTGTGCTGAATCACCGTGAGCTTTTAGCATAAATAATATATTTTGAGCAGGAAAGCTGCAATAAGAATTCATTTCAAATACCTTGTTTTATAGCTGTCCTTTTCTAAGGAAAATGAATTCATATTATCATTATTATTTATTTGAAACACATCTGTGCATCATCTCAAAATAGGCTCATATTAAAATATGTCAGCCTGACACTATAATCTAATATATAACCTGATAACTAGATCGAGCTGTAAAAAAAGTGTTTATTACAGATAAGTCAGAAATATTACAGTGTTAATTTAGCATCACTGAGTTATATATATATATATATATATATATATATATATATATAATTAGCTTTTATTTTCCATTTTCATTTTAATTAAAGTGCAAGCAATTTTGTTGCGAGTTTTGTCACTTTTATTAGTTGTCTATATAGTTGTATTAATTTTATTTAGTTTTAGTTATTTTAATAAATCAAGTTAAACTAGATTAAAACAACGCTGCCTTTGCAACTAGCTGAAATAAAATAAGTTTATAGAATAAAATATGTTTAAATGGAAAATAAACAATATATATTATATATATATATATATATATATATATATATATATATAATATATTATATATATATATAAACTCAGTGGTATCTAGTATATTAGTGATGATGAGATACTCATTTATTTATTTAATGGTTTAAGTTTTAGTTTATTATAATATCGCTGGTCTGAACATTGTTTATTTTCAGTATTCCTGTATGGAAATAAAATGGAAACAATAAGAAAGGCAGAAACTGCTAAAAGAAATCAAGCAGCAGATCTCAATCATACTAGAGAAAAGAGACATTAGTTACTCTAAACTTCATAACTCAAACAGATGGAAGAGTAACTATATGACTTTAAATACAGTAACTCTGTTGATTGTGTATACTGTAATTTATGCGTTCATACAGACCTATGTTTAATAATGCTTTGTCAATGTAAAGCTTTTGTTTTCACCAGATTCCAAACCTTATTATGGAACCAGAAACAAATACTGTATTTCAAACGCTATCCTGGATTTACCCCTGATATATATCATACAGATTATTAATCTCACAGATGTCATACAGATGTTTACATGCTGAAAACTAGCCTCTCTGCTAACAGCACACACAAACCCTCTCCGCCATTCAACTGTACGCCAAAACCCATCATATTCACTCTGGGATACATTTATAAACACCCTGAAATAAACAAGATGGATAATAAAAGCTGTCAACTCACAGTCCATGACATTTCTCAGCTGAAATCGCCTTTCTGTTTGCTAGCCTGTCACTGAGCGTCGGTGTTGTTGAGTTCAGTGAGGGCTGGTAACCAGGAGAGACGCTGACCAATCACAGCGCGTCCTCTGAACGCAGACCCCGCCCACACGGCTGCAGCGGGCTAGTTGTAGTGGTAAAAAAAGAGGTGGGTAAACTATAAATTCTGGTGGACCACGACGTGGTCCCCCCGGTAACGTGGCCACTGCCTACCGGTGTGTTAGGCCTATGTCTACTGATGACATTGCTATAGGGATGGCTTGACATTAAGCCTTTTCATACGCTTGTCCTTTGGACAAGTAAATCTGTCATTCACATGTCCGAGTAAAAAAGTTGCTCGTCTGGATTTTTTTTAATTTATTTTTTTATTTTATTCTGAAACAATATTCTCATCAGTGTTCAATCAGCTTTGATATTTAAAGCGGCATATTGTAATATCTGCACCTTTAAAGGGCATCCCCTCCCCCAATATTATTAAATGTAGGCCTATATGCTTCATCTTTCATTTTAAATTCCTAAGTTTGATCAATAAATTTAATTATTTCGAATAATAAGACATTATAGGGCTGTTACCCTAAGTAGGGCTGATCAAATTAAATAATTTACACTGAAAAATTACAATTGCATAAAATAATGTTATGAAATTTATTTAAATTTACATATAAGAAACATTGGAAAATGCTACTTTTAAACATAACACTAGGTGGCGGCAGGCGACCGTCTTAATGAGTGAGTCATTCATTCATTCATTCAAACGATTCGTTCAAACGGCTGATTCATTCACGAATGAGACATGTTTATGAATGGGTCATTGAATCTTTGACTCAATCGATTCGTTCAAAATGCTGAATAATTCAGTAATGAAAACAGGTTGAGTGTTCCTGTGAGATGCACCGTGGTTCTGCTGTGATTTTTGGTTGGAACTATTTTCGCTGCTGAAACAGAACAAAAACAGCCAATATTGCATCTAAAATGTAAGTGACTTAATTTGAACTGTTTATTGAACTGTTGTAGGAAATAAATGTCACATTTTCAATCGTGATGGTGTTCAGGAAAAATAATTGAGGTTGCTTAACATATGTTAAAATATTAAATATAAAAACTCCACATTTAGATTTGTTATAGGAAGTATGTTGTTAACTGAGTGTGTGTGTGTGTGTGCTGCGCTCATGTGTGTAGATTTGTCCTCGCGAGGCTGCGCGAGCGTCAACAGCGCGTCAGTAATAGTCAACAACACTGACAGTAAGCGCAATATGAAAGAGTTTTATGCAAGAGTAGGCTACAACCTATGAAACTAATAAGGAATATGAAACTATACGACATAAGCTTAATTTAAAATGTCTTAGGAACGGCAGGCTATTTAGTGGTGGATAAACGCAATTTAGAGGTGGATAAACGCACTTTGGAGGTGGGTAAACGCTATTTCCGAATATTGGGAGGTGCGTAAACGGCGTTTACGTGCGTTTAGCCTCCACTACATCCCTGCTAGTAACTGACCAATCACAGCACGCAATCTCATTAGAAGACCCGCCCACATGGCTGAGGCCAAAATCTGCTTTGATAAAAATGAACATACATTTTTTACTGTCTTCTTGGATACACTTTACACTTTATTTATCAGATTTGCATACTGGAAGCTTTTTTAATTATGCAAAAACTGACTATCATAAAATCTAAAAAATATAGTGTTTATAATAAATGCTCCATTTATTTATTTATAATATCTCTATTAATTGTTATCATACTAGATGTTGTTATCAGACAAAAACATAAGAGATTTTGTCTGTTGTTGCATATTTGTACTTAAAATAGAAATGGACCTATCATGCATCACTTTATGAACACTGCAATTTTTATAATAAGAATACGCTTGTGTTTTCTATAAAATAGTATAAAAGACGTTCAGAAATATTCTCTGATGAACCTCACAGATTTATCAACCAAAAAAGTCGATTGCAAGAAAACTGAAAGGATGGAGGCTCATAGAATGCAAATAAAGAGCTAAAGTTTGCCTTTGTTCAGGGAAGAACGATGGGGTCAACTTGAAATTAATTCATTTTTTTAACCATTTTTGAAATGTTGATAATACCACAGAATCCCTCAAATCCAAATCCATTGATGTGTTGTTTTCCCTCCAAAGTGATGTCACTTCCTTTTGTTATTTAAATAGATTTGACAAAAGACAGGATGGAAATATAAAGGCACAGACAAAAAAACTATGAATTGATTACCAAATACAATCATAATCCTGAAATAACATGTTTGATTAGTGGAAAGTAAAATGAAGAAACACCTGTAATATTTCTTAATAATTTGCCAGATTTCCATTAAACTTTACATCCATTCAAACTAAAAGAAGTGAAGGTCTGTGAAATTCATCCAAATTTTACATTTTTAATATACTGAGATAAAAGAAAAATAATAGTATTTCCACCTTCAAAACAATTTAGTTTAACATTTTACCCAATATATTAAGACATCCATGATAATGCACTGCATAGTACTAATAACAAAGTCTGATTTTAAAAAAATATATAAATATGGTAACTAAATGTCAAGAGAATCGTTAAAAAAGAAAAACATAAAAAGACACTAAAATCCAATGTTCAACACATTTTTATTCATTATAAACTGTATCATTTATATAAAACCAGACACAAAAGATGAAATGAAATCACTTTGAATAAAAAATAAAAATAATAATGTAAACTGTAAAATAAAAGAAAAAGCTCACAGCAGACATCCAACTGGAAATTAATTTCCCCACGCACACACCAACCACACAACACACACACACACACACCACACACACACACCACACACACAACACACCCACACCACAACCCACACACACACTGACCGTTGAGAATACATGAGTGAATAGCAGAATGAATGAATGCATCAGAAGGGACATGATGAATGATAAGAATAAAATAAGAGCAGGGAAGCACATGAGAAGTGAGGTTCATCAATCACTGCAGTCTGATGTTAAACAGAAGCAGTTTCACCAGCACACACTCCTCAGCGACAGAAGCCCAGATATAACCCTTCAAAACATATGACTGTGTGGGTTTCTTTAGTGCATAAATGTGTTTGTCTGTGTGTGTGAGTGTGGTGTGAGTGTGATGTGTGTGTGGTGTGTGTGTGTGTGTGTGTGTGTGTGTGTGTGGTGTGTGAGGGTGTGTGTGTTGTAGTGTGTGTGTGTGTGTGTGTGTGTGTGTGTGTTGTGTGAGAAGTGTAGTGTATGTATGTGTGTGTGTGTGTATTTAAACTCGGTAGGCAGCTGACAGAATTCCCTTTTCTTTGGCGTGCAGGTGAAACCCAAAATATTAGCGAGAAGAAACCGCTCTGGATGAAATCTGAATTTTAAAACAAATGAAATGAACAACAGCAATAACTTAAATAAAAGTGCTTAAAAAAACAATTCGTTTGGAGCCCTTTCATTAAAACAAAGTCAAGAGAGCGCACTGGGATGCCCAATGCAATAAGACCAAAGATTTCATAACAATATCTAGAATCCGGATGGAGAGTGACGGGCTCAGAAACACCTCCACACACACACACACACACACGTCATCATCCAGAATTCACCCTCATCCCAAAAAACATGGTCCCTCACGGTCCCGGCCACACGGACGAGGCCTGACAGTCCCCCGGAGGATCCGTGTCGGCCCCCTCGAGCGCCCGTTCCCTGCGCCGCCGCTCCGTCTCCCACTCCACGAACGAGTCGAAGAGGCTGGGCCAGGCCTCGTCCTCGCTGTAGTTGCTGAGGTCCTGCCCGATGCTCTGCGTGAAGTTCAGAAACATGTTCCAGGTGTCGCGGGATATGCCGCGCACGGCGCACGGGTTGTCCGAGAGGAAGTCGAGCCAGCGCTCCAGCACGGGCGGCGAGTCCAGCGTGAACACGAGCCGCCACAGAGCGATGGCGATGGAGCGCTGGAGAGAGCGCTGACCCTGCTCCGCGTCCAGCCCGAACTGGAACGTGAACCGGTACAGATCTTTAAAACTCTCCTCTCCACGAGACTCCTCTAGCAGCACGGAGAACCGAGAGCAGATTCCCGGGATACTGTCGGCCTGGATCGCCTTACAGCCGTCCACAAACTCCCTCCTGAGACACACACACACACACGCTGGGATTTGACATTCTGACTGAGGATGATTCTTGAGGCAAGGATGCAAAACATTTTATTTGAACTTAGGTTAGATAATAGATCATTTTGTGAATTAGTTTTGTATTTTTATTTTACTTTTGTTGTGTTTTTTCTTATTTTTTATCAGTTATTGTTGTTATTCTTTTATTACATCAAGTTAAACTAAATAAAAATGAGAAATGATGCCTTGGCAACTAGCTGAAATATATTTGTAATGGTTTTAGTTAACTAGAACAACTCTGATTCATAGAACTACTATGGGTGTAGTTTTTAATTATACATTACATTTTTTCAGTATGAATTGCCTATAAACATGTTATACATACAACATGTCCAGAAACATCAGATGATTATTAATAAGCATTGTTTAAACTGTTTAAAAGTTTGGGATCACCAAGGCTGCATTTATTTGATCAAAAATACAGTAATAATATGAAATATCATATTATTCCTGTGATTAAATCTGAATTTTCAGCATCATTACTCCAGTCTTCAGTGTCACATGATCCTTCAGAAATCAGCATAATATGAGGTTTTGCTGCTCAAGAAACTTTTCTGATTATTATCAATGTTAAAAACAGTTCATATTTTTGTGACATTTATTTCAGGATTCTTTGAGGAATGGAAAGTTCAAAAGAACAGCATTTATTTGAAATAGAAATCTAAATAATGTCTTTACTGTCACTTTTTTCTTCGGGACCTCAAACTTTTGAATGAAAGTGTACTAAACTCTTTTTAAAATTAATTCTACTATTATTTAAGACATTTATTTTATAAACCACAGTGGAAGAAGCATTTGACCCACAAACAGAAGTAGCGAGAGATCTTTTCTTCGGTATTGTGACATATATCCAAGTGAAATAGATTATAAAAAAAGAATAAAATGTCGGAGGCGGAGTCATGGACTTGTCAGTCGGACCTGAATGAAAGCATACAGTCTGTTGTAAGAACAAGGCGGTGTTTAAACAGACAAAATAATTGGAGAAGTTTGGCACATGTAAACGGATTGAATCAATTGGTCATATATTTAAAGAAAATTAAACATGCATGGAGGAATTGTCAAATAAGATCTAGAACATACATTTACAACATAGATAAGGTGAATTACCATGCCGATTGAAATATGGGCAAAAGACCCTGACACACACACACTACACACACACACACACACACACACGGCTGCACATGGTGTCATTGCAACACTTTGACGAGATGAAGCAATCTTTGCAAGGTGTGTGTGTGTGTGTGGTGTGTGTTGTGTGTTGTGTGTGTGTGGTGTGTGTGTGTGTGTGTGTGTGTGTGTGTGTGTGTGTGTGTGTGTGTGGAGGAACTGCAGTGACTAATGATCTCTCACCCCAGTGTAACATCTGCGCCCGCAGACACCACTGCTATTTAACAATAAAACTGTGAAAACGTCACTTTTTTTATAGCTTTGTTTTTTCAACTGAAATTCACTATTTTTACCCTTATAATACCCACAATGCTGTGCTGTAGAACTCTGTGGCTGTTCAGAATGCAATCCTATCATTCTGCTTCGAGCATATCTTACAAATTTGTAATTCGGCAAGTAGCATCCAGTTATCATGACTTAAATAATTATGATAATTCACTTTTGACTGTTAAACAATGAAAGAACGGTTACAAATGATGATTTATGTCTTTTGTTGCACATTAAATAGAAGGTCAATCTGTGTGCATTGCATTTTGGTATACAGTAATCAATTACACAGCATGAATACTGAATGATTCCCACATTAGCATAAAGCACACACAAAAACAAATGTGCTTCAACTGCCATTTTGGATGGATTTTCTTGTGAAGCAGTGCATTCTGGGATTGTCTTCTCAAAGTTTGGGGTCAGTAAATGACAGTAAAGACATTTATAATGTTACATATATATATATCAGTTCCCACAAAAATATGAAGCAGCACAACTGTTTTCAACACTGATAATCATCATAAATGTTTCTCGAGCATCAAATCATCTTATAGTGATTTCTGAAGGATCATGTGACACTGAAGGCTGGAGTAATGATGCTGAAAATTCAGCTTTGATCACAGGAATAAATTACAGTTTAAAATGCATTACAATAGAAACGCTTATTTTAAATTATAATAATATTTCACTGTAGTTTTGATGTGATAATTGATGAGCAGAAGAGATTTTAAAGATCTCACTGATCCCAAACTTCCCGCTAGTGTCTCTTAACCGGTGTGTTATGTTGTTAAACTTCCCGCTAGTGTCTCTTAACCGCGTGTGTATGTTGTTAAACTTCCCGCTAGTTTTCTCTTAACCGTGTGTGTATGTTGTTAAACTTCCCGCTAGTGTCTCTTAACCGCGTGTGTATGTTGTTAAACTTCCCGCTAGTGTCTCTTAACCGCTGTGTGTATGTTGTTAAACTTCCCGCTAGTGTCTCTTAACCGTGTGTGTATGTTGTTAAACTTCCCGCTAGTTTCTCTTAACCGTGTGTGTATGTTGTTAAACTTCCCGCTAGTTTCTCTTAACCGTGTGTGTATGTTGTTAAACTTCCCGCTAGTTTCTCTTAACCGTGTGTGTATGTTGTTAAACTTCCCGCTAGTTTCTCTTAACCGTGTGTGTATGTTGTTAAACTTCCCGCTAGTTTCTCTTAACCGTGTGTGTATGTTGTTAAACTTCCCGCTAGTTTCTCTTAACCTGTGTGTATGTGTTAAATTCCGCTGTCTTTAAGTGTGTTGTTTTAAACTTCCCGCTAGTTTCTCTTAACCGTGTGTGTATGTTGTTAAACTTCCCGCTAGTTTCTCTTAACCGTGTGTGTATGTTGTTAAACTTCCCGCTAGTTTCTCTTAACCGTGTGTGTATGTTGTTAAACTTCCCGCTAGTTTCTCTTAACCGTGTGTGTATGTTGTTAAACTTCCCGCTAGTTTCTCTTAACCGTGTGTGTATGTTGTTAAACTTCCCGCTAGTTTCTCTTAACCGTGTGTGTATGTTGTTAAACTTCCCGCTAGTTTCTCTTAACCGTGTGTGTATGTTGTTAAACTTCCCGCTAGTTTCTCTTAACCTGTGTGTATGTTGTTAAACTTCCCGCTAGTTTCTCTTAATCGTGTGTGCATGTTGTTAAACTCCTGAAACTCACCTTGTAAACTTGCACATGGTAGCAGCCTGGAACTTCCACGCCAGCACCAGAACTCTGAACTCGGCGGGGTCGACGCACAGATCGTTGCAGAAGCGCTCCATCCCCTCCTCCAGGATGGCATCCTCGTGCTCGTCTTTATAACACGAGAACATGTCGTGTATCCGAGCGAGCGACACATCCCCGTCCTGCACGGCCTGATCCCGCCGCACGTCCAGCGCTGAGAGTGTCGGAGCCACGCTGCCCTCCACCGTGACCTCGGGCACTTTGGTGCCGTTGAAAATAACGTCGACAGAAGACTTGGCGACTTCCTCCTTGTGTGCGCCGCCAGTGCCGCCTTTCTTCCCGTGAGATTTCCCAGCATCGCTTTTACTGCCCAGAGAGGACGTGGGGTTTTTGCATTTAGTCACACACTGCCCCATGTCGCTCTCGTTCTCGTGTGTGTCTCCCTCGTCCTGTTTCGGAGGTCTTCCTTCAGGTCCAGGCGACCCCTGCTAGACGCCCACTGGCTGATGGACAGCAGTCACCATGCCCTGAAGATTCACAGAAAACACTCATCATGAGGAATCAAACCTGTCACTGTAAAGCATCACTTAAATATTAAAGGGATAGTTCACACCAAAATGATAATTCTGTCATAATTACTCTCCCTCATGTCGTTCCAACCCCGTAAGACCTTCGTTCATCTTCGAACACAAATGAAGATATTTGTGATTAAATCTGAGAGCTGGGTCACTCCTCCATAGGCTTCTAAGGGATTGAAACTTGTCGGCCCCGAAAAGTTATTAAAGACATCGTTAAAATAGTCCAAGTGACGACAGTGCCTCAATCTTGAGTTTATCAAGCAACGAGAATACTTTTTGTGCGCAAAAAACAAAAAAAATAACGACTTTATTCAAGTATTCATTTACTTCTCTCTTGGCCTCGAGATAGTTCACGTAGTGTAACAGCGCAGCGCTTCTGTGTTGAACGTCACACACATCACACACACATGACCAGCATCGGCCAATAGTGAGCCTACCAGTGACGTACAACACAGAAGTGCTACGCAATTAAAAAAGCACAAAAAGTATTCTCATCGCTTGATAAACTTAAAGGGTCGTGACTCTCCTGTTCGAACTCGTTCATCAAAATGAACGAATCTTTTTTTCGAGTCATTTTGTTCATTCAACAAACAAAATGAACGAAATGACTCGAACAGGAGAGTCACGACCATGCATCACAGAACAGAGCAAAGCATAAAACTTACTTTTTTATTTATTTATTTTTGAATTGACCGATGGTTTCGCTAGATAAGACCCTTATTCATCGTCTGGTGTCGTTTAAAGCCCTTTGAAGCTGCACTGAAACTGTCATTTGGACCTTGAACCGTTTGGGTCCCATTGAAGTCCATTATATGGAGAAAAATCCTAGAATGTTTTCATCAAAAACCTTCATTTCTTTTCGACTGAAGAAAGAAAGACATGGACATCTTGGATGACATGGGGGTGAGTAAATTATCAGCAAAAGTTTTTTTAAAAGTGAACTAATCCTTTAAGATCTAGCCACTGTAGTCACATGGACTATTTTAACAATGTCTTTAATGACTTTTGGGGGCTGTCAAGTTTCAATCCCTTAGAAGCCTATGGAGGAGTGATCCAGCTCTCAGATTTAATCACAAACATCTTAATTTGTGTTCGAAGATGAACAAGGTCTTACGGGGTTGGAACGACATGAGGGAGAGTAATTACTGACAGAATTTTCATTTTTGGGTGAACTATCCCTTTAAGGGTCACACTTTAGATTAGGGTCCAATTCTCAATATTAACTACGACTATTACTGCTTATTAATAGTTAGTACGGGAGTTGTTAAGTTTAGGTATTGGGTACGGTTAAGGGATGTAGAATATGGTCATGCAGAATAAAGGCATAAATATGTGCTAATAAACAGCCAATATTCTAGTAGGCTAATATGTATGCTAATGAACTAAACTAAAGTGTTACTGGCTTGTTTTTTGTCTGCTTGTGCTTAGAAGAATATTATAGGCAACAAAATGCAAACAAAATTACTTCAGTTTATGTTTACTAAAATGACCTTTAAATGATGCTTTCATGTTTAATGTTCCATATGGTCATACCATTGTTTTACTAATTGTAGGTATGTGTATTTACATAATTATTTTTGTTCTTCTCTTATTCTTCTTACCATCAACCTGGCAGGGCCTGCAGATGTTACATTTACATGATGGATACACACAAGTGCTCATGTTAGTTAATGTGCATTGTTCCTTAACAAATAAAAACATAAACATAAAGCATCACTGAAATATTAAGTATAGAGTCAATTATGATTTCATGCTCACATAATATGAATTAAAATCCAGCTGGTCTTTCTGAGGGTAAATGTCAAATATTCTCACAAGCCTTTTCGTCCCACTTCCAAAGAACAAAGCCTATCAGACGAATCTGTACGCACGTACACTGTTCCTCTTTCCAAGTCCACAAACACAGAGTTCCCTAGATGAACCTGAGCTTCACTTCCTTCCACACATCTCACTGTGCTCAACACTCCCTAGACTGCTTTCTTAACTTGGGATTTTTTTATTTTAAAGGCAAACCTAAAGAACAAAATATTGAATCATCATGTGCGCAGATTTCTCATTTCCTCTGAACAAAGAAAGCCAGTTAGACAGTGTGCTAGATTGCGCCCTGCCAGTGAATCAGAGTATGGGCAGGACATTAACTAACCAGTGTGGCGAGATCATTCAGTGTGCTTGTTGAACTAGTAATCAGTGTGTGACAGAACGCAGAGGGCGAATCTGGCGCTCCTCCTGTGTTCTGATTGGCCACAGAGAGAGATCCTAAACGCTTCCACTATAACGTACCTATAAACTGTGTTACTAGGCCAGGACGAGTGACACACACCAGGATAAACGTCGAGGGATCCGATCTGAACTTCATAGAATACCGTTTGCAAGAGCTCTACAATGACTTTGAGGAAAGAGAACAATGCGTGTTCAAAAAAAAAAAAAAATCATAATTCATGTGGGCTTCTTTGTTTCTGGGCTTTGTTTATGTGTTCAATATTACATAAAATGCAGGATGTCTCTCTTCTGATTTATTTTCTCATGCAGCGAGACACTTGCTTATGGGGACAATTCTGTTATGCTTTTGAAATTCAAAAAAATTTAAAATGAACAATAAACTATAGAATGTGTAAAATATGAATAAGTACTATAATTAGCCATGAGAGGAATACAATATTCAGGGGCCTCATTTTATTTTGTTGCTATTTTGTTGATTTATAACCTTTACCTAACAACATCCTTCAGCTCTGACTAATATATATATATATATATTTCGAACTCGTTCATCAAAATGAACAAATCTTTTTTCGAGTAATTTTATTCATTCAACGAACGAAATGACTCGAAAAAAGATTTGTTCATTTTGATGAACGAGTTCGAACAGGAGAATCACGAACGTGCATCTCAGGACAGAGCAAGGCGAGCATTTGTGCTTATAAAACTTTAACTGTTTTATTTATTTTCGAAATGAGCGATGGTTTCGTAGATAAGACCCTTATTCATCGTCTGGTATGTTTAAAGTCATTTGAAGCTGCACTGAAACTTCATTTGGACCTTGAACCGTTTTGGGCCCATTGAAGTCCATTATATGGAGAAAAATCCTGGAATGTTTTCATCAAAATCATTAATTTCTTTTCGACTGAAGAAAGAAAGACATGGACATCTTGGATGACATGGGGGTGAGTAAATTATCAGCAAAAGTTTTTTAAAAAGTGAACTAATCCTTTAATATATTGACTTGCAGCGGCCTTGAGTGGTTATTATGTAATAAATATATTTGTAAAAATATTTAAATCTAGTATCATCCTTCCGCTTGTAGGTCTATAGTGACATCAGCTGGCCTCTAAGGATGCAGTGCGATGACAAACACTGGAGCGCTGTATCGGCCAATCAGCATCCAGGAGCAACACGACCTGCTTTATATTGAACGCTGAGGACTCTGGGATGAGACTGCTTGTGTTTGTGGCTATCAGACTACATCATCACCATGGTACAGGAACACGCGTGTTGGGCAGTGGTACGGGACACACTCACCCAAATCCTCGAGCAGTGAACCGGCGTGTCATCTGAGGAAACTCCATGGAGACGGCCGGAACATCCGCTAGCCTGAGCCGGAGCAAAGCAAAAGTGACAGAGCGATCAGAAACACACCATCTAAACCATCTACACAACACACCTCCATCCTCTGAGACACTTTCACACACCTGATCCTCATGCTCAAACTAACTAACTAACTAACCCACAACACAATACCCATGAGCTAACCTAAATAAAACAGGCTTAATCGGAGCTGGGTTACATTAGAGGTGTTGGATTGCTGATGTGGCCAGTGCAACGATTAAATGACATATAACCGAAAGGGGCCATTGTCATAGCAACATACAACTGATGAGGATGTGGGCAAATATTGGGGGGAAAGGTCATAGGTCAAACAAATTTGCAGGTGAATAATCAGCAAGAAACCAATTTACTTCCCATTATGTGATGCATTTACTAGCATAACAGGATGTTCAATGAATTTATTGGATGGAGGATGTAAGTAACATGGTAATTGGATCTTACTGACGTGCAAGACATATCATGGGACTGTATGATTAGCATATTAATTTACCAAAGTATTTACATGCCGCTCCAAGGAATACCAAGGAACTAAAAACACACTATTAGCACAGGTATACTAAGGCAGGGCTTTTTAATCTTTTAGACGCCAAGGACCCTCACACTAAATGTAAAAGCAATCTATATAGTTTATTGAGGATACTGTAAAGAAATAATATTATAAATATGTCTAAAATATTATTTGGAAAATGTCTAGTTTCTATTAAGCTATATTATGTTGTTTTCTCTACTCATTATAGTACTGTAGTGTAATTTACACATTTTAATATAATGTTATTCATTTAAATCTCGTTTTAGTAATTTAAATTAGTTTCTGATACTAAGGTTCTTCAACGAATATCATACATGGTACTTCTTAATAACTCGGGTTTAATGTCAATCCATGTTAATTTTATGATATTAAATGTCCTGTCCTCTAACAAAATCTCTGTTATATAGTATGTTTACACGGATGTTGTGTACATATGCAGCATTTTGAGCATCTAAAATATTTGTGGGGCATATATTTGATATATTTAAAGCATCATAAGCGATATGATCCCAATAATACTGTTTAGCAAAGTCGCTCACTAGATTTGAGGCACAGCCAAGAGTCTCTGTCAGTATAAATGATAAACTTTCCCTTTAAAATTATGATCAACTGTCCATATATACAGCAAATACACTTCATACCTCCCTAAACAAGCTCTTAAATTATACGAATAGTTGTGATATATTAATATACGACTGTTTGTGAGTAATGAAACACTCGATATGACAGATAAAGTATTTTAAAGAGCTGATCTCATGTTAGCAGCTTAGCTGGTTAGCTTCAGACAAGTGTGGATCATTTATACAAAATACACTTCATGTAAACTATAAAATGTGTAAATTCTGCACATAAACACAGCGGATATCTGAACTGAAGGTGTTTGGTGTTGGTTTACCTGTGGAAAGATGATGAAATAGCTCAGAATCAGCGCATCCCTGCTAAAGCTAAAGCTAATCCAGCCGAACCGGATCGGTTCTGAATCTCTGCGTAAAAGCAGGAGAAAGGGCTTCTCTTTGTGTGCTTCTGATGCTCTTTGGGTCATTAGATGATCATAGTTGACATTTCCCCCGCATCACTTTCTACAGACTCGAACCTGAACCTGACTAAACCCGAACCGAACCTGCGCTGATCCGGACCGGCTCCGGTAAAACCACCCCCTTTACCGGCTCCCACTCCTTTGGACCGTTTCTGAGGGGACGAAGATGATCCTGAGGGACTCGACACGGCCGCACGGAACCAGAGAAACGCGGATCGGCCGCTGATTGATCGCAGTTTCTCTTTTTGTTTGGGTTCGAGGGAGTATGCGTAAAAGCGACGCAGGCGCAACTGGCACGAACATCTCTCAGACACGCGAATGCGCAACATGGGCGCGTCCCGGACTAGCTAGAAACAAAACTCCCCGCAGTTCGAGACGTCATCACTCGCAAGCACGTGGACGCCGGAGTGCGGAAGTGCGGAGATGTTCACATAAGCTGTATTGATCTGATCACGGTAATATTTATTTAATCAGGAAGTAGATAATGAGCAGCTAGATTATTAATGCATTCAACGGAAGAGCTAAGCTTTAAACTGAATTTATAAAAAAATGTATATGTATGTCAAGAATATTGCAAATCTCTTATTGACAGCCATCCAGTTTACCCAACAGTAACACAGAGGTCACGCACAGATTTCTGTTTTTATGACGTTTTGTACGCTTTCGGATTATTTCAACATAAATATGCAGCATGATCATTAATTAAAATAATAATATATAAATATATCATGCTAATTAACATGCTGCTGATTATATATGACTGCTCCATAATTGTAGAAATTATATATATGTACATACATACATGTGTGTGTGTGTCTATATTAATGCTATCCAATCGATTAATCTCATCTAACAAGCTTTTTTACATAATGTGTGTGTACATACACGTGTGTGTGTGTGTGTGTGTGTGTGTGTGTGTGTACATACACATGTGTATATACACACACACACACACACATAAACAACTTGTGACTACACTGATTATATTATATATATATATAATATATATGAATATATATATATATATATATATATATATATATATATATATATAGTGGGGACTTACACAGCAGTAAAAGTAAAAATTACTTGTATGTATTTCTAAGGTGAGATGTAACCCCCTGGTCAAGTTCTTAATGTTGTGTTTAGTTGATGTTGACAGGTGGTCCGGATGTCTCGTCCACATGTGCTGTCTCTCTACAGGAGGGTCCTGCGCGTGGCACACAGCTGGAAAGCTCAGTCTGCTCTTCCTCAGGACACCGACACCGAGAGGAAGTATATCGCTCAGGAGGCTCGAAGCCTCTTCAGACAGAACCAGCAGGTGTGGACCGACCCGGACCGACCTCACATTAAGAGCTCATATTTATAACATGTTTCTTACAGTATATCTTCTCCCTGTCACAGATAACAGATCCAGAATCAATCCAGAGATGCATTGAAGAGTGTGAAGCTCGGATAGAGATCGGTCTGTATATTATATCAAATGCTTCATTTATGAGCTGAGAAATAATTCATGTCATTTTTAAGATATTTTTGGGTGTTATCAATGGCAGGTGATCTGCTAAAATGATTTTTATTTTGTTTTTCATGGCAGGACTGCATTATAGGAACCCCTATCCCAGACCAGTAAGTACCTCCAAATAAGATCATAAGCACTAATAATAATACTGCTATATTTGTGAATAGAATGGTGATCTCATGAAGAAATGTCTTTATATACATCCCAAAATTTTCATTAATATAATGTAATTTTTTTTTTATTTGGGGTGAAATATGACTTGTTCATGTTCTTGGCATTTTACAAAGATTTGTCTTATTTATGATTAAAAAAAAGTTAGTGACATTAATTTCTTTATTGAACGTTACTATTGTATTTCAATATTGTAATATTATTTCCATTACTTAATATTTCGTTAGGCTCTTAAAGCATTAGTTCTCTTTTAAAAAAAACTTTTGCTAATAATTTACTAACCCCCATGTCATCCAAGATGTCCATGTCTTTCTTTCTTCAGTCGAAAAGAAATTAAGGTTTTTGATGAAAACATTCCAGGATTTTTCTCCTTATAATGGACTTCAATGGGACCCAAACGGTTCAAGGTCCAAATGACAGTTTCAGTGCAGCTTCAAAGGGCTTTAAACGACACCAGACGATGCATAAATGCTCACCTTGCTCTGTTCTGTGATGCGCGTTCATGACACCACGTAATACGCAATTACGTTGAAAAGGTCACACAGAACAGAGCAAGGCGAGCATTTGTGCTTATAAAACTTAAACTTTTATTTATTTTTGAAATGACGATGGTTTCGCTAGATAAGACCCTTATTCATCGTCTGGTGTCGTTTAAAACCCTTTGAAGCTGCACTGAAACTGTCATTTGGACCTTGAACCGTTTGGGTCCCATTGAAGTCCATTATAAGGAGAAAATCCTGGAATGTTTTCATCAAAAACATTAATTTCTTTTCGACTGAAGAAAGAAAGACATGGACATCTTGGATGACATGGGGGTGAGTAAATTATCAGCAAAAGTTTTTTTAAAAGTGAACTAATCCTTTAAATATGACTTGGAAATGTTTCCTGGCAGTTTTTGTGAGATTCACACACTAATGTCATAAATGTTTTTTCTCAGACATATCTTCCACCGATGGGTCTGGCCACTCAGAAAGGCAGAAAGCTGCGAGCTCAGCAGAGACTACGGAAACAAGCCAAACCTGTGTACCTACAGTCTCAGGATGAGACCTGACACTAACAGATATCTTAAAGTGTGTAGGACAGTGTGTTGAAAAACACCAGGGAACATATAAAGTTTGACACTTCATGTTGTTCATAGCTTAAAAAGGCTAGGTTATGAAACATATCAGTGCAGTTACTCTCACTGCCAGTGTAAAGCATGATGAATGCTAATGTGAGCTGTTTTGATTCATGTTAAAATGTATATTTATTTTGTTATATACTACACTGTATAAAAGTCTCAGTTAAAGTTGCATTTTAAGTATCGAACTGTGTTTCTATTAGTTTATTTCTCATCATTCATTAAAATTTTGGGAGTTTAAACTAGAAATGGTTTCTGCACATCTAATCAGCACAGAAGTCACCATGAAACAGAAGTTGTCCTATTGTGACGTATATATCTGAGTGAAATGGCTTCTCGAACAAGAAAAAATGTAGGTTGCTCCGCCCTCACGCCAATAAACGTCATCAGAGAAGAGATGTTGTAGCAAGAGGGAGGGGAAGTTATTTTGATTAAGGAAATTTCAAGGCACATGAATTTAAAAACATTGTGCACAGATTAATATTAATTAATTGCAAAAAAAAAACTAGCCTGGGTTTCCCCATGCTGCCTTGCACGCGGACCAGATTTTCCAGATTTTGGACCAGATTTTCGCCTCAGCGAGGGGACCAATCACAGAACGGTGAGGGAGGAGCAAGATGATGATGACATCTATGCGACACACCGAAGCAGTTTGTTTATACCTATGGATCCAACATGGCAGAAGTTACCTTTCGATGCAGCCTTAGATATTGTTCTAAGTAGTTTAGAGTGTCCATATATACCTTCCACCCTCAACGGCAATAGTCGCTGAACGCCATTGTGTACACAAAAATCTCGACCCATCGTCTTCTTCCTTGTCTAATTTCTGTAGCTCTACATACGTCGTCTGGTATAATTGAAACGATTGGCTATGAGCTACTTACAGGCGCATTTGATAGACATTCGTAGCACCCAATAAACGGCTCTGGGCATTCGTAAATCACGCCTCAAATACGAGAAAATGAACATGTG
>CM070840.1:4711781-4771781 GCA_036326025.1 Chrosomus eos
TGACAGAAAGTTTGTTGGCCTTGTTCATGTTTTTGATCCACTTGTTGGCTTGGCCCTGAGGGTCGATCATGAGTGGCCAACGGCGAGAGTTTGAGACGATGATTCCGTTGTCGGTGGAAAATGAGTCCACGGGTAATCCAGAGATCTGCCACGAACGGATCAACACCTGGTTTCCGAGAGTGTTGCTAAGCGTGAAGTCCTTTGAACATGGCACCTTCTTCTCACTGCACAGCTCGTGCCATTTCCGCTGACACTCCACGCGATAATCGACGGTAAATGCCCCGAGATACGACACTGTAGCCGAGGACAAAAGCACGTCGCCGGTCAAGTTGGTGTATTTGATGCCGAGGAGCCGCGCAGCCTCTGTCCATCTGTCTTTTTCCCCTCCCAGGCCACCGATTAGTTTTTCAGCTCGTATTAGCTTCTGGGAACAGAGCTCGATGTTTGCTTCTAGGTCTTTTTTCTTCTGTATCATCCCTTCGAACGTGTCATTTAATGCCTGCAGACGATCCTCCACCTCCTTCAGCTCGGCACGTTTTATGGTTAACATCTGCATCTGCACAGCTAGCTCGTCTTCTGCTTCTTTTAATTTCTCTTTCTTGGGGGCAACAACCTTCGCCACACGCTCATACACTTCCATGGCACGCACCCACTTGCAAAGGCCCTCGCAGGCAGAAGACACGCTTTTGATTATTGAGGGCAGAAAATCTGGGTGGTCTATAAACTTTTCTCTGATTTTCTTGATGTTAGCGGCAGGTATGTTGTCCTTGTTGAATGTTTTGAGGCTCTCAAGGAACTTCATATCACTTAGAAGCTTCTTAGATGGGCCCCAGAAGTCTTCAACCATCTTACCTGTGTAAATAAAGCAAATAAAAAAAGATAACAGAAAGCTAAAGATGCTGGCAAATGGTGATTTTAGCTGGTTTAATGTGACCTTCAACCAATGCAGTGTTCAGGACAGACAAAAATCAGTCTTATACCTGATCCACCAGGGTCTTGTTTTCTCTCTGGTTTAATTCCCTTCATGACACAGATGGATTCCATGACGAGTTTGACAGGACCAGGGGATTCTGCATCGTCTTCAGGACCGTAATATCAGCCGGCTTCAGTGTGTCCAGAGCAGAAAGAGCCGCTTCCAGCGCTGGCATCGCCTCTGCAAGATCCCCCTCACACTCATCCTATCAGACAATACATTTATTGATTTAAACTTCTCAATCATAGCTTTAGCAAAGTGTCTACATCATCTCACAAACAACCGCATCCTATGCTCAAATTGTTTCCTCAATTAAAGCAGTGCATCTAGTACACCAAGACCATTCCAGGATTGTAAATTCCTACATCTATTTTTTTTATGCACTTTCTAATTAAAATTATCAAGTGGATAAAAAAAGAAAAATCAGCAACATGAGCAAACCTGTATAAAAAATTTAAAAATATATATTTTTTTCACTTGCGCATCTAAAGCTTTGAGCCAGAACATACTTTAAAATAATATGCAAAAGTACAAACTTTGCAATTCTGGACTCCAGTCAAGTCACATCAAGTTTTATAATTATATATAACATTTTTTTTTTTTTACGATAGATTGTTTTAAAGCAAGCAGCTTAACAGTATTACACATGAAAAACAGTGCCAGTGTCTCTTTCAATTGGAATTACATCTTCAACATAAAGCAGCTCTCCAGTGAACCGGAGAAGATTTCCACGTCTATGAAGGTGGAGTCCCAAACTAAAACTATCTTAAACATGATGACAGTTCAATTAACTTATTTGAAACTGTTTTTCCACAATGATAAAGGTTCCTGGAATAAGACTGTTTACACTAATGAACCCCTGTATTGTAATTGCATTGTGTTATAAATTGCTTTCTAATATATTTTTTATTACTACATTTCTAATACATGAAATTGATTTGAAATTGGGTTTGCATTCAGATACCAGCATGGATTATTTTTGTGATTATTTCATTTTCCCCATCCGTTACCTTAATCGCTTTAGCAGCAGCTGCTGCATCATTGGCGACTTTCTCATCGGCACTGACAAGCTCTTTCTTAGCATCCACCTCAACGGTCTCTTTTTCTATCTTCACCATCATCTGATCAGTCTGCTTTGCGGTCTCGATTAGTTGCGGCTGTAGAGCTGTGAGCTCCAGCTGCATGACTGCTACCTGCACATCACACACACATATACAACACTGTCAACATCAGTATATTCATAACTAATAACTATGTACATATCAAAAAATGGGCCTCATTGCTTAAAATAATCACAATGATTTAAAAAATATATATTATCTCGATTTATTTAAATCCACATTATTTATGTGCCTGTGAAAATGGTTCTATTTTACATTTTTTATTTGTTTTATAAAATTTTAATTGATATTGAAAATCTAATATTTACCATTTAAATAACATTATATAGAATAGAAGAGCAGATGAACATAATGAAATGTACAGAGAGTATTATGAAGTGACAGGTAAAGCTATCACATTTTCTGTCCCACCTGAGAAGCAGCGAAGTCAAGTTTCTGCAAGCCGACTATGTAGCGATTCTTGAGCTCGTTCACCTCGTTGCGTTTGGAACTGAGCAAGGCTTTATAGGTCAGGATGAGCTCCAGGTAAGAAGTAGGAGTGACGTAATTATGTCTGCGCAGCTGAGAGTAATAGCGCTCAGACATCTCTCGCACACTCTCCTGGAACGTTTTACACATTTCCACCACCCTGAGAATAACGCAAAGCAGACAACGTGAGTCTTTATATTTGAATACTATCATCTGTTAAAGGTAATAAAATCTGGCTTATGACCGCACTCCATCCTGATGTTGTCTTCCAGGTCCAGATCCTCAAGGAACTTGTTGGCAACCATTTCCAGAGCATCTTTGGGCCAGGCCTGAAACCAGTCTATGGTGCAGCAGTTGATCAGAGATGGGAACATCCTGAGACGATTGCGGAAGCCTTCACCTATTGGGCTCATTGCTATTGGGACAAACATGCATACAGTTTACTAAGAAAAATAACCATATACAGTATAAATAACTTATAATTGTGATCATTTATTTATATATTATAACAATACATAAATATAAAAAATAACATTATAATATATAGATAAATATGTTATTTTATATACAGTATAAATATATAATTAGTATACTATCATTATATAATATTACATATAACATAATATATAAATATATTACCGTATTTACTAAATAAAATAACATATACTTTTTATATATTGATAATATATACTGTTTTATTAATAATTCTTTTGTGTGTACATGAATTTGCTATCTTGGCCAGTAAAAGTGAGATTTCTGTCCTGATATATATAAAATATAAATATAATGTAAACAGTACCGAGAACTATATGAAGATTGGCTTTAACTTTGTCGATAAAGAAGTTGTACATGGAGAGTGGTGTGACGTCGATCTTCTTCCCTTCCATTTGGGCAATCCCCTGCATTTTTTCGATGATGTCCGCACGCTCGTCCGCTGGGAAGATGTTTGGTACGTCTCCTGTGTTCAGCAGCATGTTGATGTCCTCAACGAAGGCTTCATCCTTGATCTGGTTGTCGCTGAAGAGAAATGTTGTTTTCTTCCCCTCTATCCCTGCTTTAAGCATCAAGTGCTTTAGATTGTCACGCCAGTCCGACATGCTGTAGTTCTTGGTCAGTTCGATCTGAAACAGCTCGTAGTCATTGATAAAGGTGGCAAGTTTGGTGGTGCTCTGTCGCCCTGATCCGCCGATGCCCACCAGCAGCAAGTGGCCGTTGTCTTGTTTCAGCACACGGCAGATTCGTGAGATGTGTTCGATGGCGAACTGAAACATGACAAGGTTCATGGGTGCTTTGCTGATGTTATTGAACTCCCTGAGGTAGAAATCCATCACCTCGGTTAATGTGCTTAGATCTGTGATCTCGTCATATGGTTTACTAGCAGAGTCTGGTTTGGCGTAGTCACCAAAAAACAGGCTGCGAATGCTGTCATCTTCGACATTACCAGACACAGTGAGATGACAGAGAAGCTGAAGAGGTGAAAAGAAACACGTGAATACATCTTTAGAAAATCATCTAAAGTAAAGTGTAGTATAAAAAATACTAGATAACCAGATCTATTTTATTTAAAATAATTGATCAGCTTTCCTTGTAATAGAGTGAAAATTGCACAGGTCATATTTTACCTCAAATTTAAAAAGAAAGTATGTTTTGCATAAATAAAATTGTCTTATTATTGTAAATAAATTATTTAAAAAAAATACTGTGTTTAAATTTAACTGTCTTTAAAAACAAGTGTGTGTAATTAGATTAATTATCATTTATTTATTTATTTAAAATCATTAGGCAAAATATGACTATGTATCTATTACCTTGTCAATGGTTTGTTTGAAATACGCTGATGTCCTCTCTTTAACAATATTAAAGAATTTCTCTCTATCCTCATTATCAACCAGTCGGTCGTAAAACACACGATAGATCTCATGGATCCATAACCGGATCAGCTTATCTCCTTCCTGATGAAAAAAAGAAGCACACAACTCAGATTCTGTAAACTATTTAGTGTATTTACTCAGCCTTTACATAGAAATATGCGTGTGTGTTTACCTGCATGTGTGTTGATGGACAGAGCATTATGCCCCTAATCACCCTCGCAAAATCACGCAGGTTAAAAATATAATGAGATTTAGACGGTGTTGGGAGGAAACTCTTGATTGCATCCTTGTACACAGCCATGGTAGCTTGAACCATGATTTTACCCAACCTACAACAAATACACATACATAGAAATATTTAATCTCTATTTAAAGCAAACAGTGGTAAACTTCAAATGTTTGGCTTGTAAGTGTGCTTGTGCTATTTGTATTCTAAATTTATTGCACTGAAATACTGGTTTGATCTTTTAATATATAATGCAATCACATGGAGACATTTTTAAGTTTGACTTAAGTGTCTAAATACTTTTTTCGGGGCCACTTTACATCAACACACACCTGTAGAAAGACGCATCAAAACCATTGCTGAAGTGCCAGTCGGTGATGGATGTGAAAATGTTACCTAGAGTCTCATCATCAAATGTGTCGATTGATATAATGTTTAGGTGACGTGTCAGTCGACCTGTGAGGGAAGAAAGACACATAACAGTTTCAAAGAAGAAACTGACTAAGGCTAATATTGTTACAAGCATTCAGGACCAGAAATGTACCTGTAATGTCATTTCTCCCTCCACCAGGGGGCCCCATAGCAGACATATACAGCACATCCTCAATGTCCAATCTGGATGTGTCTTTTTTATCATACCAATGATGATGATCGATCCACTGCCGCAGCAATTCAATGGGCGGCTGAGCACCGTATATCTCTTTTGCAGGCATGTTCAGATCATCTACGGGAAGTTTTACAATAGCAAAGACAGTTTTGATCTCTGCTAGGTCACAAAATTAAAGGAAAGTAGCAGAATATTTAGCAGAAAATGCATGTTTGAGCTGTTTTAACTGAAAGCAACTCGCAATGACATATCTTGTAATGTCAGTGCTATTGTTTTGACTCAAAATTCATACCAGTAATGTTTTTTTTCTAAGACATGTAAATAAAAGCTACTTAAATGTCCTAACTGAACTAAGGCTCAGTTGTAAATGAGAACTTGTTCTCAACTGATTTTACCTGGTTAAACAAAGGTTAAATAAATAAATAAATAAAAAAGGCCTAAAACTGGCTTTATCTAAGCCTCGTCTGTGAAAACGGGCCATTGTCTAAGAACATAATAAGTGGCACGCTGTAATTTAATTAAAATTGTTTAACAACTCTAAAAACAAAAAAATATTTTTGTAAAAAGAACAGAAATGTTTAAACTAATACAAAGAGCTGTGCCCATACAATTATATATTGTGACTACTTTTCTCATGTAATTGCATCCATACTTTTTGGTATCTTTGTTTATGTATTTATTTCTTTATCAGTGCATTCATTTAATCCTCTAGAGATCAATTAATGAAGCAGATGTACATAAGCACAAACTAAAACCACTATTTTGCAGGGAAATTTTTCAGAACTTGTGAAACTATTATATTTACAGCATTAGTCACAGCAATGCCTTAGCTTAGACAATCAGTGTTTGTACCAGATCTAGTTCTTACCAACATAGATAATGCATTTCTTCCCCATCGGCGGGCCAAACACGCCCTTGCGGCGGCGGTCCAGCTTGGACATGATGATGTCCTGGGTTTGGTTGGCAGAGGTGCGGGCGGAGAAGTTGATGCAGATGGGAGTGTAGCGCTCCTTCGGGAGCGACATCAGGAAGTTGTTGTTGATCACAGACTTGCCGGTTCCTGTGGGTCCCACAATCAGCACAGGCACTTCATGTGACAGGTACGTCCTGAGGAAGAAGAGCTGCCGTGACGTTTCTGCCGTGGGAATGATAAGATCAGACACCTGAGAGAGAGAGAGAGAGAGAGAGAGAGAGAGAGAGAGAGAGAGGAGAGAGAGAGAGAGAGAGAGAGAGAGAGAGAGAGAGATGGAGACAAAAAGACAAATAAAAGACAATCAAAAGACAAATAAAGAGAGTAACTTTACACTGTAAATGAGTGTGATGTAATTTTTCCCTTCGATTCATTCCCCCCTGGTAGACAGTGATCTAGGCCATCACTAATGTCCTCTACAGGCTTACTTTAAGAATATATTTAGAATTAATTTTCAGACTTTCCAATAAGGTTTCATTTGTTAACATGGACAAATAATGAACAACACTTCTACAGCATTTATTAATCCTAGATAATGTTAATCTCCACATTTACTAATACATTAAAGGGGGGGTGAAATGCTGTTTCATGCATATTGAGTTTTTTACACTGTTAAAGAGTTGGATTCCCATGGTAAACATGGACAAAGTTTCAAAAATGAAGTTGTAAGTTTGATGGAGTATTTCTGTTCCAAAAAAACGGAGTTGCGCAAGTGTTGTTTGTTCCCTTCATTTCGACGGTAATAGTTTTATAAACAAGGCACAGTTCGACGATTTGCAGATCGCCTAATACTTAAAGATGGAGCAGTCCCAACGATAAAGGTTCACGGAACCGCAGGCGGTGAGTAAAACTGCTTCAAATGTCTGTGTGTTGTTAACTATCGGCGTGTAACTTAAGCACAGCAAGTAAACAACATGATCACGTACAGTTAATGTATCGATGGAGCATGCGATGTATGGTGTGTGTGTGTGTGTGTGTGTGTGTGTGTGTGTGTGTGTGTGTGTGTGTGTGTGTGTGTGTGTGTGTGTGTGTTTGTGTGTGTGTGTGTGTTTGTGTGTGTGTGTTTAAAGGGTACCTATTATGGCATTTAAAATGTTCCTAATAATGTTCTGGGAGTCCCTAACAACAGTTTTACATGCATGCAATGACAAAAAACACTTTTGTTGTCTTATAATATGCATTTATTTTTACCTGATTTGCTCACCGACTCCCTAATGATTCGTTTGACGACTCATTTGTCCAAACCCCTCCTTTGCGTGACGCTAATCGGCGGTGATTGGTCAGATGACCCAGTCAGTTATATTTTGCGTTAGCCCAAAGCTTAAACATATTGATAAAGCACTGCAGTACTACAATACGCTTCACATAATTTCACATATTTCAAAAAACAAAAAAAATGACATCGGAGACCTAGAAGCTGCTGAGCGTAACTCTCACTCTCTCACCACACACGCACGCACCACACACACACACACACACACACACACACACACACACACACACACACACACACACACACACACACACACACACACACACACACAATAAAAGCAACAATTATTAATAGTACTTACAGGTTGTGATTCGGAGGAGGAAGCTGATCCAAATAAACTTGGTATTGAACGTTCCTTCAGTATCAGGCGACTCGCGAATCCACCATAATCCACACAGCATTTGTGTTTGTGAAGCGATCTTCATTAAAATAACGCGAACACAGCTCAAGGTGGCTATACTTGTGTGGTATAGTTGTAAATATAAACTCTAGCCACTGAGTCTTCACATGCTCGTCCCTGGGCAGTGAAAAAAAAAGTTTGCTTTTGATTCGCACTTCAGAACAGAGTCTCGTCGACATGTTGTTGTCAGGTTTCTCTGTCTGCTCGGCGCGCGCACTGAGTGGGCGTGTCGAATTCAAATAACTTGTGTAAGTGACGTACGAAAGTGCATCGTTCGTCTATCGATTCATATCAGCGACTCAGAGTCGACTCTTACTTTTGAGAGACAATAACTTTGTATACGGTGAACTTTCATATTTAAAACTTTGCAGGTTGTTTTTGTTCACTTACTGTAGATCTATGTTACACACTACGTGAAAGGTAATTTTCAAAATTCCATGATAGGTACCCTTTAAATACATTTGTTTAGCTGGCCACTGTAGGTGTCAGTTTGTTTATTGTAAAAATAAATCATGTCCTCATAAACCACGAGTCTGTCTGTTTACAACACACGCAAAAGCTTCGCGCGCTCCCGCCCACACGGCACGCCTCCACCCGCTCGGGTTTTTCCGGAAAGACTCGGTACAGCCTATCTTTCTTTTATAAATATAATAAAACTAAAGACTTTTTGGAGATATGAAGGATGCAATACTACTCTATAGGTACTCAAGATTAACATAAGATTGAGTAAAAAAAGTGTTTCACCCCCCCTTTAAGATAAAAAGTTGTATCCGTTAACACCAGTTAACGCACTGAACTGACATGAATATGAACATTTTTATTTTATTACAACATTAACAATGGTTTATAAATGCTGTAATGCTGCTAACTATATTGCTCATTGTTAGCTCATGTTAGTTAATGCAGTAACTAATGTTAATAAATGAGACCTTATTTCAAAGTGTTACCTTTATATTTTATTAGTTTTTTTTTAATTTAAGTGTTTAAAAATTACATTTGAAAACTCAATTCAAATGTGATAAAACATTTTTGACTAAGGGAATTTTTTTTGCACCAAATTTACAAAAGCAATTATAATTGTGTATATTTGTATCAATGTTATTTTAGTATCAAGATACTATTTATTTTTTATTAATTTTTTTAATGAGTTTTTATTTGTACATTTTCCATTTGTGTTTTAGTTAATTTTGTATGCCATTTTTGTGCTTTTGTCATTTTTATGAGATAAACATGCAGATATAGCTTTTATTCATTTTTATTTCAGTTTTAGTTCTGTTGAGTCAAGTTGAAAACTTAATGAAAATGAGTAGTTGCTTGGGCAACTAGCTGAAATTAAATATATAAATATATATTTGATTTTAGTTAATGTTTACTTTATTTCAATTAACACATTTGAATGGTTTTAGATGGGGTCTTTTAGTTTTCCAAGTTAACTATAATAACCCTGATTTGCATGTACTAACCTTTGCGCTGGCAGGTATGACTCTGTCCTCTTTAGAGATGGATTCTGTCCAGTTGGTCCACTGACCAGGACCCTGCTTATGGAAATAATAATCATAGACGGTGCCTGTGTGGAGAACAGAACAAACAGACGATTCATGAAGTTATTGTATTATGACTCTTGATTGGTGTCAACCAATTAATAATGTTATTCGCATCAATCTCAGCTCTCTTTTTGACTTTTGGTTTTAATATGCCTTTAAACATTAAAATATCTTAATGCAGGGACTATAAGGAAAATATTTATATTCATATTTCTAGGGTTTCCATGACTGCAGGAACCGTGTAATTTAATAGTCAACCAAAAACATCATGTGGACCTCTCTCTGGGAAAACATTGCTTTTGTTGAGTTTCACACTCTGGGGTCGAGGGTGATCTGTGTTTGTGCCCATGACAAGGTTTCGGAAGAAGGTGTCGAACTTTATCCTGCTGTTGCCGTTGACGGTTCCTCCCAGACTCCACACCACAGCGAAGAGGAACAGAGCCTGCAGCCACAGCGTCACCTGCTGACTCGTCATAGACTCTGCTCCTTCCTTTCCAGACTGAAAAATCTCGTCTGCACAAATAAATATACCCCTCAAATCAAATGTGACGTGATCAAACAGATTGAAAAGCTTTATAAGATTAAAACGTATAATGGGTCTCATTCATGAAACATTAGTAAATATACGAGTAAATATGTGAGTGATTTGCGCGTAAAGAGACCTTCCCGAAAACTCTTCTCCTGATTCACAAATACTTCGTAGACGTCAGATGTGATAGTGAAATGTGTGTGTGTGTGTGTTAATGAATTCCAATCAGTCGTAAATGGGATGTGCGTGCACGCTCACTCTCAATTACCATAAATCCCGCCCATTAAATCCGACTGACAACTATATGTGGGCATCATATTATGACGTGAATGCGAATGAAAAAGAAAAATTTCTCAGATGCAGAAATTTAAGTTTTATTATCAGAAGTTCATTCAAAACGCCACATTTTATTTTCAAGTGTACATAGTGGCGTATCGGGTGATTCGGGTCATAAAAAAAAGGAAGCTTGGCAGCAAATTACAGATGCAGTTAATGGAGTTTCTTCTGTTAATCGAACAGTCCCAGAAGTGAGAAGAAAATGGTTCGACATTAAGCTTGAGAGCAAAAAACTAATTAGTTCACTTCGGAAAAATCGTATTCAAACTGGAGAAGGACCACCATCGCATATACTGGCTCTCATAATAAGAAAAAACGTATGTAATTACTATATATAATATTTTTTCAAAATGCTGTGTAAATATGTACCCGATTAAGGTGCATTAAAATGCAGCCTTATTAATGAGCAAAACGTTCGGGTGTTATGCGCACTATTTACGCGTGGCTGGGAGCAGGTGTAGATTTCTTTCTTACCAACTAACATTTGGAAAATACAAACATTTTAATGAATCCGAAAATTTACACCAGAACCACTTTACACACGATTTACACAAAAATTCGTTCTGCTCGTGTTTCATGAATGAGACCCAATGTACATATTTGTGTGTGTACAGTATGTACCCAGTAGGCAGGTATACAGGCGCATCAGGCTATAGGCCAGGTGAATGGGTGACGTCTGGACTAAGAATCCACACTCGTGGTATATAAAGTCCAAACAAGGCTGAACCAGCCAGTCAAAGAGTTCAGTAATCTTCAACAAAACACACACAATGGCATTCAGAAATGTTTAAAAGCATACATTATAACATGTGCATGAGTGTCTTTCTCACCAGTGTTCTGTGTTCATCTTCCAGGCTCTCAGGTAATGTGTTCATGTAGGAGTCTCTCAGAGGAGTCCAGCCCAACTGATGCGGCTCCATGTAGATCATTCCGCACCTAAACACAACACATACACCCTTTAAAAGCCATCAAACATGTTGAAGCAAAACAACATGGATGTAAAAGTACATTTTATGCACCTATATGATAATAAAGTCTGGTGCAAGCTTACATATTCACAAAATATGGTAATCACGAGAATCTGAATTATAAATGTATTAATATTTGAATAAATAAGTAAAAATACTGAAACAAAATTAACCACTCTATATGACATTATAATCAATGTTATTATATAAAATTACGCAATTACATTCTATAATCATACATCATTTTAAGTGTACAGTTTTTGAGATTTATTGTGAAATTTTCAGACAAACAACACCATTCAAATGTTTGGGTTAGCACGATTTTTGAAAATGTTTTTTTGAAAAAGTCTCTTCTGCTTACCAAAGCTGCATTTATTTGATCTACAATACAATATTGTATCATCATTACTCAAATCTTCAGTGCGACATGATCCTTTAGAAATCATTCTAATTTGCTGCTCAAAATGTTGAAAACAATTGTGCTGCCTCATATACTTTCATACTTCCATATGAGCATTGAATGATGAATTAGTGTAACAGTGTGGAGCAGGTGAGTGTTTGTTGTTTACCTGCTCACGGTAGCCGGTGACGCCTGCTCCAGATCCGCAGGCTCAAAGATCAGACTCATTTTAGAACTCATCTGAATGATCTCACCACTCATCAGACACAGCTGTTCAACAGCAAAACGCATCAGACACCAGCACTGAACCTGAAGCCCTTCAGATATGTTTTCTGCAACAATAAAAATGTAAATATACCTTCTTGTTATCATCCAAAACGGTGTTCATGTTCTCAATCCAGACCGCATCTATAGGCCCGTCGAAAACGATCCACTGACGGTCGTCTGTGGTGCACTGGGCCTGTTGTCTGAATGAGGTGGCCAAAACGCCGTCTGACCACTCGTGACTCACTGGATCAAAACAGCCATACAGCTGCCCCATAGTGATCGCCTTCGGGTTAATGATGCGGAAATCTACCGCAAACTCTTCAATCAGCCCTTCTATATAGACAAATAACACAAACACAATATGATAAACACGCTTGGTTATGACTCCACATCATTTCAACAAATAGGTATTGATTTATTTTTATATGCAGATGTAAAGGTATAGACATTAACACTCCCAAGTTTGGAATAATTAAGATATTTTTGTTTTTGAAAGAAGTCTCTTATGCTAAGCAAGGCTCCATTTATTTGATCAAATACACAGTAAAAAAAAAAGGACGCAATGATTTGATCAAAATCACATATTTAAAAACATTTATGATGCTACAAAAGATTTTTGTTACAAATAAATGCTGTTCTTTTTAACTTTCTATTCATCAAAGTTTTTTTAATCATGGTTTCCACTAAAATATTAAGCAACAAAAACTGTTTTCAATAATGCTAATAAAAATATCCATTGTAATATTAATAATTTTGCACTAATAATAATTGATCAGCAAATCAGTATATTAAAATGATTTCTGACGGATCATGTGACTGAAGTCTGCCGTAAAGATGCAGAAAATTCAGCTTTGCATCACAGGAATGAATTCAATTTTTAAATATATTCAAATAGAAAACAGTTATTTAAAATTTTAATAATATTTTACAATATTACTGTTTTACTGTATTTTTTAACAAATAAATGCAGCCTTGGTGTGCAGAAGAGACTTTAAAAACATTAAAAAAACGTCTGAAAGGTAGTATATAATATACACAAAAGATTGATTAAAGATGAAAAAATAATAATAATAAAAAAAACACTTATTATGGCCCGATTACCCTTATAAAGGTCTCCCAAAGCTCCAGCTAGAACTTTATAAGCGGAAGTTTTTCCACCCATTGGCTCGCCAACAATCATGAAGCCGTGCCTGACCAGCATCATCTCATACACCTGCACACACAATAAAACTTTGCTACAGTTTTAGTTATAAAAACAAAGTCTGACTTAGAATTAGCTTATTCTTTTTGCAACAACTTCAAACAGGATCCCCCAATCAAATTTTTGAGTTAATAAAGTTTTTGCATTTAAAATAATATTTTAGCTGGATCAGTGCTCATATATAACCTACTTTCTAAATGTTTGAATCTTAAGGCAGAATTTGTAGGGTGAAAAAATTAATGAGTATAAAGACGTGACAGATTGAATGATCAGATTTTGTACTTGTATAATTTTGCTGATGAACCACGGTACAGGCTGCAGTTTCATCCTGGCGATGTTGTCATCCAAAGCTTTTAACAGTAAATCATAATCTGGTTTGGGCAGAACAACTCCAGGAAACAAATCAGTGATGATTCCCTAAAACACACACAAACACACCATCATTAACCACACGCAAACTCATTCAAAATTAATATGCAATTTACATTCACACACCTGAAACAGTGGTAAATCCTGCGCGAGGAATTTGGCCATGTTGACATCCATGAGAGCTCTTAGCAGCAAAACGCTCTCGTCTTCCTCTGGGTATTTGAGTTTCAGGTTTCCCGCTGCAGTCAGGACTGATTTCACTGCACGCATCCCGTAATCGTAGTGCGCTTGAGACGAGAGCTGCTCCGAGCACAAGCGATACGTCGCCACAATCTTCTGAGCCAGGCTGGAAAACACAAAACCAGGAAGTAAACAACTGGAACTTTAAATAATAGAACCCACCAAACTAAAAAACAGTTTAGTTTTATTGTCTGGTTGGATCTGATTTTACCTCCGGGAAGCTGTGAATCCCATTGAATAAAGTGATATCTCTCCAATCAGTCCATAATCTGGAACCATCATCGCAACTGTGCGGAACAAAGCCTACAAACATACAAATATAGACACAAAACATGGAGAAAATATAATGACTTGGCCCATTTTTTAATTGAAATTAATTTATCCCTGTAAAGCTCTTCTTTATCTCAAAGTGTTACAAATGGCGCCAAACAACAAGAAAATTACAAGATGGAAACCTGAAAATGAACATTTTACAAGTGATAATTTGTATTTGGTGAGTTAATTAGGTATTTCTCTGTAGATAAGTATGAGCGTGTTTGTTTTTGGTTACTTTCAGGTTATCGGGTAGTTCTGCTCTGCCTGCGTATCCTGGGTTCATGGTGATAAACACACAGCAGGTTGGGTTGAGAGAGAGCTCGGTTCCTTCAAACATAAATGTCTTCATGTCTCGCGCTATGGCCTGCTGAATACTTAAAATCTGCTGAGCGACCACAGACAACACCTCCACCTGAAAGAGAGCGACAAACACAGAGAGACAAGCTGATAGGCCAACAGATACCACATTACCACTTTTTTTGATAAGCTATGGCGTTTTATTTTGCAGTACTGACCTCTATTCGGTTGAACTCGTCGAAACATGCCCACGCTCCTGACTGTGCCAGACCCTTGAAAAACTTACTCATCGCTTTGTAGTCCAGACCATCAGAACAGTTGAACACCACACACTAAACACACATTTACACGTTTGTCACTTACATACAATAACATTAACAATAGTAATCAGAGATTAAACTGAAATAGATCCGCCGTAAAATCCTTTTGAGCACCTGTTTGGCGAGTGCTTTAGCCAGATCTTTAGTCGTCTCTGTTTTTCCAGTTCCCGCAGGACCCTCTGGAGCTCCGCCCAGGTTCAGCTTCAAAGCGCCCATCAGAGTCCTGAGGACCAATCAGCATTCAGCATAACAGAACTCAAAACTCCACAACTACGCCCGGATCATTAGAGCTCAACAATAGAAATAATATGAAATATTATCAAAATGTTTTAGTGTGTGTTTATGTGAGTGCACCTGTAGCAGCGATCAGTTAGTGGTGTTATGACCAGGCGCGGTGAATTGCCGAGATATTCGTATCCATATCTGATCACAGTGGTGATCATCCTCAACATGACTTCCCCGTCTTCCCAGAAATACCGCAACTGGGAAATCCACTGGAAATCATTCAGAGATGAAACGCCATCCTGAGCCAGCTTGCACACAACATCACGGGCTGCATGGAACAAAGGGGCAAAAGTTATGAACTATATTAAGACATCAGAGACTACCCCTTCGGAATATAGATGGGACTATTTGATGCATACTGCAAACAAATACACTACCGCTCACAAGTTTTGGAATAGTTAAACAACTTTATGTTTTTGAAAGAAGTCTCTTATGCTCATCAAGGCTGCAGTAAAAAATAGTAATATTGTGAAGTAGTATTACAATTTAAAAGAACGGTTTTCTATCTGAATATATTTTAAAATGTATACATTTTATTCCTGTGATCAAAGCTGAATTTTCAGCATCATCATTACTCCCTACAAGTCTTCAGTGTCACATGATCCTTCAGAAATCATTCTAATATGCTGATTTGCTGCTCAAGAAACATTTCTGATTATTATCAATGTTGGAAAAAGTTTTTGCTGCCTTATATTTTTGTGGAAAACGTGAAACTTTGGAGCAAGTAAGATTTAAAATAAATGATGTTTTATTAACAAAGTTCGGGAGGAGCACGCGCAGATAATTAACACGGGTGGAGAGCACTCAGCAATCAACGATGAGAGCTATAAATACCCAGCGGTCTCACCTCGTTGCATTGGCAGCTTTTGCAGCATCCCTCCACCACCCCTTTCGCCTCACTTTTTGTCATAAGCACTTACATACCGGGGGAGTATTATGGGTTCGGGCCGAATTCCGAGCACGAAGCCCTCCCCCCGGACAGCACGCCAAATACGCATTAAACTTTCTCCCTCTAATTATATGTAAGTGCGAACTAGTGAATAATAATATTCTTTTATTCAGCAAAGTTGATAAAAAGTGACAGGAAAGACATTTATAATGTTACAAAAGATTTCTATTTCAAATAAGTGTATCAAACTGGCCATGATGAAAATGGCATTTACCATGAACATCGATGACGATAAGAGCACCCAGAGTCATCCTGGCCCCACCTGGCAACTTCCCTCTTACCAGCTCGACTATATCAGCGATCTGAGCATTACTCTGCTCAACGTAAGCCTGAAACACATGCATAACAGGAATTTCACACAAAAAAAGGACCAGCAGCACTTAATCAAATCTGCTCTGAATGCGTTTGTGTGCGTGTGCTCACAGGAAGTGTGTTGTTCTGTAAAGCATGAGATACTTCACTGGTCCAGTATATGCAGGACGCACAGATCACGACCTGACCGGGCCACAGCAGCACCCACTCCTTCCTAGGCATCTGAAACATGCAGAATCAAACACACATGATGCGCTGATCATATTCTACATGTTTATAAGTCTTTGTGAGTGTCTATACCTCTGAGTACTGCTCCATTCCCTGCTTTATGACGTCTCTGATGCTCATCAGCATCGTGTTTTCAACCTGCAGAAGCCACTTCTCAACCATTCCCTAAAACACGCAGGAAACATATTACACATTTGCACAAGCGAGGAAATCTCATGAGACTTTACATGAAAAGCTCATATTTTACTCCAAAATCAAAAGAAAAAAAGAAAAAGAATTTTATTTTGCATAAAGACATTTTTTTTTTTTTGGTTTCTTGAGATTCACCCCTTTTATTTTTCTCTCTGACTGTACCTTGGCTTTAGCAGGGTAGATGGTTTCTATGAAGGGGACGATCTCTTTCTCTGAGCTGATCATTCCTGTGATCTCCAGGTCAGGGGTGAATTCTAGTTTAGCGATGCCCTCAAAACACTTCTTAAGATGAGGCTGAACACGCAGTGGATCCTTCGTCTCAGACAAGATCTCCAACATCTCATCATTAGATAAGAAGAAAAACCTACACAGTGAGAAATAAAGAGTATGAGAGAGGTGACTTATTTACAGTGACTCTGACCATTAAACTGAGATACCTGAGGGTGTTTTAACATCTTTAAGAGGTAGATCTGCAAGTTTAATCTCACCGAGGGAAGAAGAGTCTTTTTGTTTCCAGGTATGAGTTCAGACCCTGCTGTATTTCCTCCAGGAAGGTGTTGGACTCCTGAAGGCGACCCAGCATGTTAGGCTGCTCTGTGGCCACCAATACATGTGTGTCCTTTAACTGTTAAAAAATAAAAAAACACATGGCATGCTCAATAATGTACACTACAGGTCAAAAGTTTGGAATAATTATATACAGTCGTGCTCAGAATTAATGGTACCCCTGGTAAAAATGATAAAAAATGGCTATAAAAAATAAATCTGCATCGTTTATCCTTTTGATCTTTCATTCAAAAAATTGGTAAAATTCTATCCTTTCATTGAAGTAAAAGAATTGAAAGTGGGGGGGAAATCACATTATAAAATAAATATTTTTCTCCAAAACACGCTGGCCATAATTGTTGGCACCCCTAGAATTTTTTATGAATAAAATATCTATGAAGTATATTCCCATTAATATTTACCTTTTTTAGCACACCAGGGTGACTAGGAACATGAAACTGTCCAGCTATGACTTCTTGTTTCACAGGAGTTTAAATATGAGGAAGCACAAAGGCCAAATTCCCTTAATCACATCACAATGAATAAAACCACAGAACATGGTTCTGATGTGCATCTAAAGATTGTTGAGCATCACAAAATAGAAAGTGGATGTAAGAAAATAGCTAAAGAATTGAAAAAATCCCATTTTGATCATCAGGGCAATAATTAAGAAGTTATAATCAACTAAATATGTTACGATTTTGCCAGGAAGAGGACGTGTGTCTATATTTTCTTAATGGACAGTGAGGATGAAAGTTTGAGTGGCCAAAGACTCTCCAACGATCACAGATGGAGAATTGCAGAGATTAGTTGAGTCTTGGGGTCAGAAAGCCTATTAAAAAAAATCAAACAACCCCTACATCACCACATGTTGTTTGGGAAGGATTTAAGAAAAATGCTCCTCGCTCATCCAAAAACAAACTCCAGCATATTCAGTGGTCAGACACGACTGGATCTTCAAACGGCACAGGCTTCTGTGGTCAGATTAAACTAAAAAAAGAGCTTTTTGGCAGCAAACACACTAGAGGGGTTTGGTGCACACAATGATAAAAAGTACCCCATGTGTACAATTTAATATACCGTTGGTTTTTTAATGTTGTGGGCCTATTTTTCTGCTGGAGGTCCTGGACTTCTTATTCAGACACATGGCATTGTGGATTCTAGCAAATATCAACAGATAAAAAATCAAAACCTGACGCCTTTTGCTAGAAATCTTATAATGGGCCGTGGTTGGATCTTCCATCAGGACAACGATCCAAAACAAACATCAAAATCAACACAAAAATGTGTTAGGGAGCACAAAATGAAGCTTCTGCCGTGACCGTCCCAGTTCCCTGACCTGAACCATATAGAAAATTAGTGGGTTGAAGTGAAGAGAAGAAGCACCAATATGGATCTGAGAATCTGCAGGATCTGGAGAGACTCTGTATGCAGGAATGTCTCTGATCTCAGGTCAGGTGTTCTCCAAACTCATCAGGCATTATATGAGAAGACTCAGAGCTGTTATCTTGGCAAAAGGAGATTGCAAAAAGGTATTTAATAAAAGGGTATGAATAATTGTGGCCAACGTGTTTTGGAGAAAAACATTTATTTTATAATGTGATTTCCCCCCCACTTTCAAATCTTTTACTTCAATGAAAGGTTAGGATTTTGCCAATTCTTTGAATGAAAGATCAAAAGGATAAACGATGCAGATTTATTTTTTACAGCCATTTTTGATCATATTTACCAGGGGTACCATTAATTCTGAGCACGACTGTACATATTTTTAAGAAGTTCTTTATGCTCACCAAGGCTCCATTTATTTAATCAAAAATACAGTAAAAACAGCAATATTGTGAAATATTATTACCATTTAAAATTACTGTTTTCTATTTGAATATATTGAAAATATAATTTATTCCTGTGATCAAAGCTGAATTTTCAGCATCATTACTCCAGTCTTCAGTGTCACATGATCCTTCAGAAATCACTATACTATTCTGATCTGCTGCTCAATTATTATCTCATTAACCCTTGAGAGCTGTTAGAATGACAGTATTTACTACATATTAAAACTATGGATTTGGATATGAACATCTTCGTGTGCTCTTTACTTGCTATTATTAAACCTGATGGTAGTCAGATATGGGTGCTGGTCATTAGCTGTATGTACTGTACAGTCGCAAACAAATGCAATCACACACACCGCTTCAGCCACAATGTTTTTCCAGTAACCGTCTACGATGGCAAACTTGCGTCCATTCTCTGGCATCTGGGCAATGATGTCCTCCGAGCTGAAGATGGGCTCTAGATACATCCACATGCTTTGACACTGCAACATCGCATCCAATATATCCTGCATGCACTGCAACTTCTCCTCCCATGTCTAATGAGAGAGAAAGAACTATTTAAAGGCTCGAGGGTCTTATTATTATTTCACAGGGTCATATTATTTACATAATTTAAATATTATTTACAGAGTCATACTGTAACATGCACAACTCAAAACTTCGTCCTGTTCACCTAGAATTGTTTTCATTGAAACTAAACAGCACAAGTTGTCATCGGCACTGTCCGTTCTCATTCCATAAAATTCGGGTTATTTACATGTAGACTTCTTAAAGGTACAATAAATGGTCATGGAAACTTGTTTTGTGGCAAGAAATGCTTATGCTAATTCTATGCAGGTGAACAAGTTGTGAACCTTTGCATCGGCCTCGATGGGTTTGATGAATGGAGACCCTCTCATTGTCTGAGTCTTGATGATGTGGTCATCCAACAGCAGCTGAATATCATCGACCGCCGCTAAAACACTTGTACCCTTCACAAACAAATACACACGCACAAACACAGAAAGACGGAGAATAAAGTTGAGGAAATAATGTTGTTAAAATAAACAGTAGTTTAAAATAAAAGCCAACAATTTTTGATTATCAGTAGTGATTCAGCCACCAAAATCGAAATTTAAAGTTTTCATTTCAGAAACCTAAAAATAAAGAATATTTTATAATCATTTTTTTTTATATAAAATGTATTCAGTAATCAACACTGAAATAAAAACAGTTGTATATAAACTTTTAAAATGTACATAAGGCAGTTTTATATCGGCTTTTTAATGATCCAATTTGTCAAAAGGTGGCTGTAAAAAAAAATTTTTATTTAAACATACATTAAATAATAGTGACAAAAGGTTAAGTAAAATATAATGAATATGTAATATAGAGAATTTTTTTAACAAAATGCCACTTTCATCATGCCACATTAAAGTGTATCATATGAAGTGTGTTTACCGTGTCCTTATACGGGGAAAACCCAAAGCGGAGCTCGGTCCACTCCAGTTTCATTTTCTCCAGGGACTTTTCCAGAGAGTATTCTTTACTGGCGGAAGCTCCAATTTCCTCCAGCCTGCAGACAGAGAGAGACACGACTCATAAAAGAGTGATTCTGACTAATTACGATTGCATCAAGCAACATGGTTTCACACTAAAGATCATTTTCAAATATCAAAGGTAAGCCTTACTGGTCTGAATATTTCGACAAACCGAGCTCCACCATCTTGATGAGTGGGGTGTCCTCGTCTGGTTTAACATCGAATCCCACTGTATTACTGATCTGATATCAGCAAAAAAAATGCAAGGAAATGCAACTATAATGGTACATAAACAGTCACAAAAAATACTATTTCAGATCTTAATACATATCCAACATAATTTAAGTGTCAATATGTTAATACACGCATAAAACAGTAGTTTGGCTACTAAAGATATTTATTGTCATAAAGCAAATTTAGCTAAATACAGCATTTTTGAACAAAAAAATACATGACCTGTTCAAAGGAATCAAATGATTCAATGTCAAAAATGACTGTCCCTTTGAACATCCGTGAGTGATTTCACTAATAAATAAAGCGTTATGTATACTGCTGTCGTACCATCTCCCAGTGTCTGTCCTTCAGGCCTGGATTGCAGATAGTTGTCAAAATAGGCAGGTGTTGTTTGAATTTGTCAATCTTTTTCTTGAAGTTCTCCGTGACATGTCCGGGAGCCGTCCGCTCTGAGAACGTCTTTGCAAGTTTATACATGGTGCGCCACATGTTTGCTAACTCCTCTGACACCGTTTCTGCGTTCATGTTTCGGAATGGACCTCGAGAGCAAATACAGAAGACTTATGAAACACACACACACAACAATAAACATATACAGTCACATGCCAAACTGATTTAGATGCTTAATTTATATCTTTGAGATCAAGAAACAGTTGAGACACAACAGAAAAAAAAAAAAACAGTTGAGAAACAATATCATCGACAGGACAAATGGATGTCTTTCTTTATTATACAAATGTTTGTCCAATCAGATACAATAATATGACAGCGTGTGTTTTACCATTCATCCAGACATCAGATTTGGTCTGAAAATCAAGACCCGTGATCCACAGCTGGTCGTACGGCTGTTTCTTGGCCATTATTGTTTGTAAGATGGGAAACTGACTCTGTTCTTTGTCCAGCAAACTCTCTTCTTTATTAATGCCCTGAAATAAACACACATTTTTACATTTCATTTAATCAAAAAAAGACATATTATTTGATTTCGGGATTCATAATCAGTCTTTCTCTTGTCTTGACTCATCTCCCATTTTTATTTTTATTTATTTATGTTTTATCTGCATTGCATTTGACTCAGGTAGCTCTTGGAAAAGAGTAATAATATCAAACACAAACCTCTATCTCTTTGACAGTGGCTTCCATGCTGATGCTGATCTTATTGAGTTTCTCCACATTGTACTTATTCTCATCCAAAGTCATCTTTTCTTTCATCTTAAAGATGTCCACATCTTTGTCCAGAACCTTCAACGTCTCCTCTAACTTCATTATTCTGAGGATGAAACGTATGATAACCTCATGGTTTGTTTAAGCTGTGTAGTGTGTGTGTGTGTGTGTGTGTGTGTGTGTGTGTGTGTGTGTGTGTGTGTGTGTGTGTGTGTGTGTGTGTGTGTGTGTGTGTGTGTGTGTGTGTGTGTGTGTGTGGTGTGTCCACCTTTTCATCAGATTGATCTCAGCCTGATCTTTCTGATTGTTCAGTTTATCCTTACTGAATTCAATCGATGACAGAATCTGCTCAGGCCAGTAGATCACAGTGCTGAACAACTTCATATCCTCCACTGTGAAGAAAGAAGTCTTAAGAATTTTTAAAGAAAAAGTGTTCCCACAAGACCCAGACTGCCTCAAACGCAGAAGGCAAACACACACTTATAGATTGTGAGTGAAAAACGGGTTGAAATATTAGTAAATCTGTAATTGAATAGTATGGTGTACCATAGATCAAGTACTTGCATGCACACATTACGCAGAGGAAGTTTACCTGGTAGAGTGGCATAGTCGAGCAGGAAGTCAAGTCTGTTGACAGCTTCCTCAATCTCATGGCAGAGTTTGTGTACGGTTACTTCACTTGTGTGTTTCAGGTACTGATTTAACTCCACCAGCTCCTCTGTGTTACTCAGCTTGCTCGTGATTCTGTCCGTAATCTCATCGTAACGACGGCAGATACTATTGTAGAATAATAAATGCTATATACGGTGTATGGTATAATATAATACCTCATTCAAACAATGTGTGAAAATAGCTAATGACACTGCTATCAACAAAAAATCAGCTAAAAACAATCTCATTCCGTTTAAATAATGTGACATGAGTTTTTGAAGGCAACGGGAAGTTTAATAAGAAAAATAATGAAAAATTAAAATTGAGGCAAGTCACTACAGGTAAAACTATTGTTTTTTCAGGCATTGGTCAATTTATTTAGATATTTCCCTTCCATAACTTGTCTTATTCAGACTACTGGAAAGAAAACATCCAAAATAGACTTTTTGTTTTTAATTAAACTTCATCTATTTGTGTCTGTAGGCCATTTTCTTAAAATTAGTTTATTCTCAGTCAGAAATCTCACTTTAGAAGCACTTTCATACACCAAACTTTACTGTTCAATTTCTATCTATATTCTGAAGGGTTTTACAGAGGGGTTTGTTCATATATCATTTGACTCATTTATATTACACTTTATTTCTTAAAACATGGTGATAATGTATTTCTGGCTGTTTGACAGTATTTTCTGAGGGATACAAATAATTATCCAAAATCCCCTCAGTAAAAACCTTTAACTTGAAGCTGGTTTTATTGTGAAGAACATTTCAGACTGTTTCCACCCACCTCTTGTTGAGTTCTCGGTTCTCCTCAATCACAAACGTGGTAAGAAGATCTATAAGATGCTCTGCCTTGTCACACAGATCTTGGTTCAGGCTCACTGCATCCAGACAGAACAGGGACAGAGGGACTGTCACATGCAGTGATGTGATCTCCTTACACACGTTCAGCACACCTGTGATTTTCTACAGAACACAAAGTAGAAACATCCTGCTTTACAAGGAAGCATTTCACCCTTGTGTTGTCTATAAGGCTGCAATGCACACACTAGAAAAGCTACCTTAGTAAAGCCCTGCAGTGAGTGTTTGTTTTTAAGGAAGTTCAGTATGTCTTGACTGTCCAGTGAATCAGTGTACTTCTTATACACATCCAGATACCTACACAAGCACAGACAAACTACAGTGTGATTCAATCTTAATTTGAAGCTTTTCTAATGGAAAACATGCTTTACGAATGATAGCGGACCTCTGGGGCCCGACGGTGTTCCTCTGAAAGATCTCTCTCGCTCTGTTCATGATGTCTATCACCAGCGACTCGTTGGGACTCACTGAGGGCAGCATTAATGTTTCTTCAAACTCTGGGAAAAGTTTACCTTCCACCTGTAAGAAAAGATCACTCATTTGGATTTCTGGTTTAAAATGATGGTTTAAGTATGTACTAGGTTTAATTTGGTTGTGCCTTACACTGTGCCTAAACTCAGAAGCTTCATTAAAAGGGATAGTTAAACCAAAAATTAAAATTAAGTCATCAAGATGAATAAAAACACAACATAAAATACACTTCACTGAGTTAAATATCTCCAGACTGGAACTCCAGTTGTCAGACGACAGTTAAAATGACAGCTGACGGATGTGAACACGATGGACATGGCGGATATATACACCTCAGAGAAAACCTCAGAGAAAAAAGTACATGGCTTGTATTTCATGTGGCGTTATTATTAATCTTTTTTTCTAAAAACTTGTGTGCTAAAAGAGTCTCAAGAATGTGCAGTCGAGCACAGAAGATCAACGACCAAGGACAGGATTTTTGTTAAATAACGCATTAAATTTAGGGTTTTTTTCCAAACCCTATAATATACCCCCAGAACATTTAGAATATACGGCACGTGTCGCATGAGATCATTCTATGATACTTATGCATACATTTTAAAGGTTGATGTTGTTTGCTATTCACTGCCATTATAAGGACAAGCATGAGCATGACATTTTTTTATTTTATTCTCCTTTTGTGGTCCAAAATAACAGAAATGCATACAGCATTCAATTATACAATAACACCAATGCGAGTAAATGAGGACTTCATTTTTATTTTAATGGAAGCAATCTAGTTGTTGTTGTTGTTAGAGTGTCGAACTTCTGCTAGATGTGTTTGTGTGCATATTCCAGGAAAAATAACTCTTACCAATGTAAGTAAAGATTGGGCCACTCAATCTGAACTTTGCAGACATAATAGGAGTAATGCAAATGAAAGTCATACCAATCCTCTCGACTAAAGAAAATATCCGTAAAAAATTTACACTACAGTATAACTACTATAACAATAGAATGACTACTATAACTACTATAACTGATGAATAGACTCATCAGGGAGTCTCTTTTTGCTAAATAAAAGTATATGTGTGTTTACCCGTGGTATGTTGTGGGCGCTGTTGATGATCTGTGTGAACGCTTGTTGTATGAGCTCCCAGCAGCTCTGCAGTGAAGGTTCGAATGCAATTCTGGGTCCTCGAGTCTTAACTTCACCAGTAACACTGGACCCTGTGTGTACTGCAGCTCATTAAAACACTCCCCAAAATCATTACCATCCTGCAAAAAAAAAAAAAAAAAAAAAAAAATCAAACCGACCTCATACTTTTGAATGGTAGTGTAAATACAGCAACAATTAGGCAAATTAACTGTATTACTTGGTAGAAGAAATGTTGGAAGAATATTATTAAGAACTGTTTATTAATGAATGTAATTATTTATTGACAAATTGTGTCTGTTCTTTAAAAGCCATAAAGATCCACAAGACAGTAAGCTAGAGTGATTTTTACAGTGGTAAAATAGCTGTAAAATACACAATATACCAAATATAATAAATATACACAACTCACTGTATTTACTGCTTGATAAATATAAGCGTCATGACATTATTTATTTAGCATTCATGTAAACACTATGTACGAATTCATCAATCAGAATGATTTCGAGTTTAAACAAAAGATGTCAATGTAAACGTCGCTAGTGTCACTGGTTTGAGTACCTGATGTAGCTGGAAAAACTGCAGCAGATCCTGTAGTGATGCGACCACCAGACTGCGCAGATGCAGTGACATCAGTGCAGACACACAGAAGAAGAGTTTTTGGGCCTTTACTGGGGCGATGCTTGCTTTCTTCGGCACCAGTGGCAACCACAAGTCTTTAAAGGTCACAAAAAGAGAAGCACAGCGTGGCAGCCAGCTACACAACACACACACACACCCACACACACACACACACACACACACACACACACACACACCACACACACACACACACCAGAGGAAACGGGTGATAATTATGTTATAAGTAACTTTTATTATTTTTCTAAAAAATTTTACCTTAATTTTTCTGCTTGGCTGTATATCAAAATTCACTTCTTGAGTTGGTATGTTCTTATGTGAAAGATATTCTCAAATGTCTTAATCTTCTAAAGTTAAAGAAGTCATCTTATTGTATAAAATTTACATTTAAAATTGTGTAATAAAAGGATGTCCTGTCTTTGAGGATAAATTTGATGGACAGAAATAAAAGTCTCACACAAACCTATAATTAAGGCTTTAGAAACGTGTAATATAGTACACCAGTCAATCACCAACTTTACTTGTTATTGACTGAATCATTCAGTGAAGGATACGTCAGACTGAAATTCCCACTTCCTGCAGTATATCTTCTAAACACACTTCACACTGACTGTTGCTGTAGAGTCACACACACCCTTCGTGTTAACACAGGTCCAGATTGCTCTTTATTTCCCCATTGTTCAAACCCTCATTCAAAACTTTAAAAGCTTGTATTGTGTGTGATTCTCTGGGTAGTTTGAGGAGACCATGGATACAGAGTTGAGAACAAAGGTAGCCAAGACGAAGATAACTATTTAAACAACAACACACTCGCTGACCTATACAAATGTAAATTTACCACAGTCCAGTAAATGTTCAGTATATCCCATGAGAGCATTGCTATGACTAATTGATAAAACAGACAAGCATCAATAGTTTAATACTTCATGTCATATTCTCTTATCCGCAAATGCGAATTTGTTTTGTTTAACTCCAAGTAACAAAGAGTAGTACTGAGTTGTTTCTGAATAAATCAGAGTGTTTGAATGAATGATTCAAAAGACTCACTCATTAAAGGAACACTCCACCGTTTTTTTAAATAGGGCTTATTCACATTCTTTCCTACATTTAGATTGGTGTGCAAATGCATTTTTGTCTCATTGCATGCATTGTTTTAGTTTGACAGGGTCGGCGCTAGCTTAGCTTAGCACAATGAATGGAATCCTTTGTTGCCAGCTAGCATGTCCTGAGTAAAAGTGATAATTTAAAATAAAATAAAAAACACGAAGCAGGCGAAGCACTGCTGCTTAGGCGAAGCACTGCTACTTGGGTGCAGAGATATCACGCAACACATGAAATCCCAAGTAGCAGTGCTTCGCCTAAGCAGCAGTGCTTCGCCTGTGCTTCCCCCTAATATAGTCCAAGTCAATATCGCCTAGTGTTAATCTGCAGCGCTATTTGTACTCGTTGTGAATACGCAGGCCACAAGAAGTAATTACGTGGGTTTTTATTTATTTTTTTTATCACTTTTACCAAAGAGTATAGAAGCACAAGAGGCGAAACTCTGATGCTTTTCTGGTAACAGCCACTAGGTGGCGCATTTGGTATCGCGGACGCCATTTTGGGATGAAGATTCCAACGGGAGTTACTGGACAACAGCACAGACGACTGTTTTTTGAGGTAGTTTTTTCTTGCATTATTGAATATTTCCATTTTATGCAACTTTACACATTTACTACTATTATTAGTTACCAATTCCACTTGGCCTGAAATATATTTTGTACGTTTTAATCCCCTGGATCATGCTACAAACATGATGATCTTATGCATTGCTGTATCCGTTCTCCTATAATTGCCACAATTTTGTACAGTGGCTGTGTTTTTGTTTACATACTCTTGCTTTAACGGTCATTAATATACGATATAAGAAGTTTACTGTAAAGCTATTTCTATTGCTCTTATATAGGCCTAATAGTTGTACAAATAGAGAGTCTGTAGGCCTACTACTGTAGGCTATACGTGTTGTTGTATCCATTAAATAAGCGCATTTAGTTTCATATTTGTTCAAATATTATAATGTTTTTTCCCCATGTTGATTATGAAAAGTGAACAGCATGAATATGATATCGGGAGACATGAAGTGGGTCATACGTGATTTTGACTCATTAGCCTACATTGTGTTTTGTAGAAAGCCTTTCTTTAAAATTAATTTCGTTTTGTGTAAATTGTATCTTAATTAAAAAAAATGTAATCAACCAATTGCCTGGATTTAATAAATAAGCAAATATAGCAGACAATATAATCATGACATACGGCCCGGTCACTTGCAGTGCTCGTGAACTTGAGCGAATCTCATCATAAATTAGCCGAAATATGCCTCAGAGATATGAGAAATATAGAAAGATTGCAACTAAATCTTTAAACGAAACTATTCCAGACGAAAAGAAATAGGCTACTTTCTGATTATGTTGCACACTCACATGTATGTCGAAATAACGAGATATTATGTCGAAATAACATTATAAATAATAATTTGTAGATTGAATGCTGAATGTTGTGCTTATTCGATTTAGTAAAATTAAAACTTTAGTTGTGATAATTAAAATGATTGAATATTAAATATTGAAGTTTTGCTCATTTAATAATAGTATACAATATAGGCTATAAGTGCGCAGCTCCCCTGTCAATGATCTAGCACCCCCTCAGCACCTGCGTTAAAAATGATCTGGCGCTGCCCCCTCTTTTTACATAATTATTTCAACCTAAAAAAGACCTCTGCACTGGACTAAATATATGTATAATATATGACTGCCAAATGGCTTTCACCCCAAAATGGCGGAAGCACAGCGCTGCTGCTGGGCGCTGGTGTTGCAATGGAACGTTCTATTGGCTTTCACTTCTTGTAAATATACGTTCTTTGCTTTTACTCAGGACATGCTAGCTGGCAACAAAGAATTCCATTCATTGTGCTAAGCTAAGCTAGCGCCGACCCTGTCAAACTAAAACAATGCATGCACTGAGACAAAAATGCATTTGCACACCTATCTAAATGTAGGAAAGAATGTGAATAAGCCCTATTTCAAAAAACGGTGGAGTGTTCCTTTAAGATTTAGTGAGTTGTTTCACCACTAAATGAATCAGTGTTTTTGAACAAAACAGTTGAGTCAATGATGAATGACTCACTCATAAAGACAAGTCACTTGTTTGTTATTTTAGTATCAATATATGCTATAATAATTTTTATAATTTGAATAAAATTGAATTTCTTTGTTATATTTTCTGTTTTCATTTCAATTTTAGTCATTTTGTTTTGTGTTTTTGTTATTTTAAAAATGTCTAAAATAGTTTTTATGAATTTTTATTTCCGTTTTAGTCATTTTAGTACTTCAAGTTAAACAAAACAAAAATGAGAAATGTTTTAGAAATAGTTTAAGTCTTAGTGAATGATATTAAGCGGGGAATGAACAAATTGGTTGAACGAACGATTCAAATGACTCATAAAGGAAAGTCATTTGTTTGTTTGTGTTCCCGAACTGAATCACTGATTCAAATGGCTCATAATTTGTTGCTACCTACTACAGTTTCAATGCAACCTGCAAAAAGAAACACTTAAAAATTTCAACCGGTCTGGGGTGCGTTTCCCGAAAGCATCGTTAGCCAACTATGGTCGCAATTTGGTCGCAATTTCCATTGAACTCTATTGGTAACGACGCAACTTGCGACCATAGTTGGCAAACGATGCTTTCGGGAAACGCACCCCTGTCTGGAACAAACACAGAAAAGAGGAGTGATGATGACTATGAAAAGCCCAACGCTATTGGACTGTTATATCGGCCCTTATGGAACACTGCACGACCAATCAGATTCAAGAAGCGGAACTAACTACTGTATAAAGTTCTATAATTACAGCTTCCTGGACGTCCAGCTCTTCCTTTGCGTGCTTAGAGATGTAATTATAGAGCTGGATTCAGGTGACTACAGTGACAGGTTTACAGAGAACATGAGAATGAAACCTACAGACAGCAAATATATCATGTGTCTCTGTAAGACTTCTCAATCGTTAACGTTACTCTTCACTGTCCAAGTTACTTAAACCAGACCTCACAAAAAAACACAGACTTCCCTTGAACTTCCCCATACACACAAAGTCTCTTACGTGTTGAGCAGTTCATCTCGTGTGTTTTGACACTGTCGCCGCACCAGCTCCTCAAACTCCGCTGGTAAGAGCGGAAGATCGGCTGAGAGCAGGTCGTCCAAACGCACAAACCGCAGAGACGAGAAACTACAAATGAAACATCATCATTGTATAAATCATAAATGGGATCATGATTAGGAGCATGATGGATCAGAGATAATGGCGACCTGCTCATCCAGAGATCCTGTATGTGGAGCAGCATGGGGTTCACAGTGCAGAGGTTCTCCGTCTGCCAGCTGTAAGCTTCCAGGAAGTTCACGGACCAGGGAACTGGTGCACGAATTACACGGGACGTGAAAGGCCGGGGAACAGCAGAAATTGATAGACGCTCCTCTCTTTCTGGATCTAGCAGGATATAATCGACTGCAAAAAAAGAAAGAGATGATATATTATGAAAAATTAATCGGGCCATACAAATGTGGAAATGACAATAACATGAATTAGATGCCAGAATTATTAAAAAAAATTCAATAAATGTCAACAAATTGGGAAGGAAATTTATATTTATTGTACGAGGAAAGTCATATCTAGTCTCATCGCCCAGTGTAACGAATAAAAAATTATGTAGTGCACAATTATTTGATTTATTTATTATATATATATATATATATTGTGGCATCGTGAGAGGTAGGGTATCACAAAATCGAGTCCAGGCAGAGATCAAGTCACTGGTTTCTTTTAATAAAATCAACTCAAAAACGTTCTTTTTATAAACCAAAAACTCTTCCAGCTTCACTTTATGCTCTCAAACAAAAAACCACCAGTCTCTCTGTTCTCAGCTCATTAACAGCTTTTCTCCTTCACTCACAGCAGCTGTGTCCCCACCGCTGAGGAACCTGATAACTGTAGTCCGGCGCGAGGTGGCCATCTTGAGCTGCGTTTACACTTGGCATTAACATGCGACCTGTATCTGGATGTTGTCCACATACACATTGAAAAGACAAGTGTAAACGCACATCTGATGGGTGTTATCAGATCAGCGCTTCCCGGTTCGGAGGTAGGCGAGGACGCATTGTGATCGATCTCAGTGTAATGTAAACGCAATCCAGCCATCATGTCTGCATTCACAGGTGGACTTCATATAAACCCCCACCCAGTCCTCGAGCGTGGCTGTCAGAAAATAATGGCCAGACGCAGTTTAGACAAGAAATTAAACTTATTTGAACAGTAAACGTCAATTTTTAAAACAGTTTATTTAGACTTGCATGATACTATGTGTGTCATTTTTCATTTTAATTGTGCAACATTATCTGAACGAGGCGATCGCCTGTACACTCACTGTCAGTCATGATCTTAATGAAGAGCTGCGCTGCTTTCCAGAGGAATAATCGGAATCGTAATTTTTTATGTTTTAAATGTTGAATGTTTTTATTGTTTCAGCATGTTTATCAATCTCCCATTTCTGTCAATATAGTCATTGCACGCTATAAGCTTAAACCCAGATGATCGATGATGTGACTTGTTTAACATGATCAACCTAGTTATTTTTTGTAAGATCAACTCTGGAAGTATTTCTTCTTTCAAAAAATATAATTTGATCTAATTAATGGAGATTGCATATGAAAGTAAAGTGAGTGAGTGAAAGCAATTGGGATATTGTTTAATTTGTATCATCTTTACTAGCCTATTAATCTGGTGTCGTGCCACAGACCTGATTTAAATATAATGCGGGAAACAGAAATGTGATCGGTTATCCAGATACAGAGGCTGCTTAATGTGAACAAATGAAAACGCACCATGTCTTGATTGGCTAATGATCCGATCTGCTTGATCGGATCACGGTGATCGCATGTTAAAGGAGAACTTCGGTCAATTTTAACATTGAGCTCATTTTTTTGTACATTTGGAGTGCTGTCAGTACAGAGAACAACGACAAAAATCGGTGTTTCCTACACCGTGTTATCCTCTTTTTAAAATTCGCACCCTGTTGACTTCAATGGGGCAAGTTCTAAACCTGCTTTTAGCCTCTTAACATCCTTGATTTGTCATTACAAGTGCACAGCCATGTGAGTGACTTTATTCAGAGTGAACACGGTCAATCTGACTGCAGTAGATGTGAAAGATATGAATAAAAATGATGTTTATTCAGCCAGCTCACATACCTGTATTTACTTCCTGTTTTCGGTCGAAGTCCACAGTAGTCGATTGTCGAGTTCGCGCGCGCGATCATTGGTAACTAGATAACTAAGGATAGCGCACTCCAAATGTACAAAAAAATGAGCTCAATGTTAAAATTGACCGGGGTTCTCCTTTAATGCCAAGTGTAAACGCAGCCTTGGTTTGTAGTCCCCATGCTGTAACCACCTAGATGGCACATACCTTGCCTCTATGACATACCCTCTCACGATGCCACAATATATATATATTTTATTATTTATTTATTTATTTATTTTATAGTACTTGTTTACTGTCATTAATATACTTGCTGAACCGTAAATCATGTACTCTAGATGGTGTCGTGTGTCATACCGATGCTCTTGCGGAGGCTGAATTCATAGTCTCTCTGGACCTCCTCCAGGAGATCCTCCTGCATCCTCTGCATCTTCTGCTCATCCTCTTGGAAACAGCTGGGTAACAGCTTCAGGATACCCATGATCTGCTCTGGTGGGTAGGGGGCCAACATGTGCCCGTAAACACCCTCAGTGATATAGTACAAATACCTCTGAGAGAGAAAGAGAGGAGAAAGAATATAAATTGATAGATGGATACAAGAGAACCAGTTCTTATTTAAAACCATTTAATAAAATTGTTTATATATGATTTTTCTATCTATATTTATATATTAGTGGTGTATTAAAATGAGGAGGCATTTTTTATATACTGTATTGCTTATCAAATGTAAATTTATGTCCATTATACTTGGTTAAATAAACATTACATAAAAAAGAGAGACCAAATACAATATTATTATATTGGTATTTTATTAATATTAATATTTATCTTTTGTAATTTTTGCAATAACTATATAATGTTCTATTTATTAAAACCAAGTATAAATTTCAGTTTTTAGGCATTTTTACATTTATTCCAAAATAATAACTTAAGGCAGTAACAATGTAAACTATATTCTGTATATTATTTGTGAACTACTTTTCTTTGTAATAGTCAACTTATTTTCAGCAGTCATCAAGCTTGTACACACTGCTCGTCACAGACACAAAGATGAACCTTTAATTTCCCCAAGCTGATTGCTCACTAAACCCGTTATTGAAGTTTTGATGTCATTAGTGATAAAAAAGCACAACTCACTTGATTACCAAAACAATGTTCCTCCCCAAGCAATATGCAGTTTTATGCTTCAACAGCTAGAGAGCCAAGAGTTACAATGTGTAGCTTTAAGGAACTGGAATCGTTCAGAAGAATAAAAGTGTGTTTTTAAAAAAACATCAATATAGCTTGGATGGATGTTGGTAATACTGACCTCGAAATCTCTCTCTGTAAGATCCATCTGGTCCCTTTGCCTTTGTTTCTCTTCATGCCGAATGATTTCAAGCTGCTGATTCGGTGTCAAAGGGCGACCTCTAAGAATGATAGCATTTTGTTTGTTAAAGTTAAAAAGATTAAATATTACAATAAATACACACTTATGCTCTAAATCTCTCTCTTAAAGTGTCTGCTGTGTGTGAGAGAGAACTTTTACCTCCGTGCTCGGGTCTTGGGTTGTTGCCTCCTCACAACCGGAGCATCACTGCAGACTGAATGTGAAGTTAAGATGGGACTCACTTAAAGTGTGTGTTTACAATACCAGTCAAAAGTTTTGAAATAATTATTTAATATTTTTGAAAGAAGGCTGTATTTATTTGATCAGAAATACAGTAATATTGTGAAAAATATTATTAAAATTTAAAATAACTATTGCATTTTAATACTGTAATTTATTCCTGTGATCAAAACTGAATTTCCAGCATCATTACTCCAGTCTTCAGTGTCAAAATCCTTCAAAAATCATTCTAATATGATGATTTGCTCATTTTGCTGCTCAATTACTAGTATTCCTTGATTATGAATAATGGTTTTTACTATTATAAATAATAGTTGAAAACAATTATTGCTGCTTAATATTTTTGTGGAAACCTTTTTTTCAAGGTTCTTTGATGAATAGAAAGAGCATTTATTTGAAATAGAAATCTTTTGTAACATTAAAAAAATATATTTTCTAATATATCACTTTTTTTTCAATTTAATCCATCCTTGCTGAATCAAAGTATTATTATTTTTTAGGGGTGTAACAATATATCATGTCACAATATATCGCGATACAAAAATGCAACAATATGTATCGTGGATAGTGACAATATGTGTGTATAGTTCAGGAAAAAAATCTAGTTTTCAGAGTTTTAGTGTCAGTACTACATTAAACTGTGATATATAATGCTGAATATAATGTATAATAATACAATGGGAGAATAATTGTGGGTCCTGATAATGCCAAATGTCTTATGTTACCAGTAAAAAGTGGCCTACATTATTTTAAATATATCTAGTCAGTGAAAGAGTGCAAGCATATTCGTTTAAAATAATTCTGTAGTTTCAGCTTCAGAATCATAAATATATTTTTATTCTGGTGTCACTATTGTCCTGTGCATTGGGTTATCAGCACTAAGTCCAAGCCTAGGACCCATTTACACCCCCAATGTAAAACCAAATTTAGCATTTTAATCAATAGAATAAATGTTTTGTTAACCGTTTAGCTTTAGAGTATCGCAATAATATCGTATCAGTATCGTATCGTGACATGAGGGTATAGTTACACCCCTATTCTTTTTTAAATACTTGCAGTATTGGCTTACTTGCCCCAAACATAGTGCATCATGTTTCCATAAAAATATGAAGAAAGCACAACTGTTTTCAACATTGATAATAATCAGACATGTTTCTTGAGCAGCAAATCATCATTAGAATGATTTCTGAAGGATCATGTGACACTGAAGACTGGAGTAATGATGCTGAAAATTCAGCTTTGATCACAGGAATAAATTACATTTGTACTATAAATTCACATAGAAAACAATTATTTTAAATTACAATAATAATTCACAATATAACTGTGTAAAAATAGTTGAGACATCTTTCAAAAACATAAAACTTTTGACAACTAGTAACGTTATATATGCATATTTAAGCATAATTTAATGTGTAAGTCTATGAAAGATGTTTGTTAAGGATACACGCAGTTGGAGGACACTGAAGCGAGTGAGGTCTGCGGTGCAGATGTTGGATTTTCAGGTTTTGGCTTCTCGGGCTGTAGTTGTTCCCAATGGACTCGCATGGAGTTCTGTGGTGCCGCAGCTCCTTGTAGGGAATCGCAAGCGTCCGAGAGTGATTCTGCAGGATGGGCGGGTATTGGCTGTTAAGGAGATAAATCTGTAAGAGAACAGAGAGCAAATTAGGATGAGAGGAAAACATCCAGAAAAGATCACATCAAATTGAGATTGTCATGTAGACACTTAACACACACCTGATATAGGTCAGAGGGGTCAGAGGGATCCTGGGATGCGGGATGGGGCTGCAGACTCCCAGTGCATCCAACATCATGACTTGAGTTAGCATTCATCTACGAGGAAACAAGTACACTAAAACACTTCAAAGCACACATTTTGATAATAATGTACTTACTTACTGACTTCATTCTGAGACATGGTGTCAATGTATTTCAGACTCAGAGTATGCAGTATAAAACACAGTACAATGTGTTTACACAACACAAACACTGACAAAATGCTGTCTAGATAGGCAGCGTAACGTTAGCCTAACTTACTATGAGATGGCCAAAAATACTGTCTAGGCAGCTAACGTTACTGTCTTTTGAGACACCGACAAGTTTAAATGTCTTGACTGCCGGAACAAGACAAGTACGTTAAAACCTAACCCTTTTTAAGTTATCAACTAACGTTAGTCTGAAAACTTTAAATAGTGACAATTAACGGACAATTTCGATACGGTTTTAAAGGCGTTCATCAAGAAAAATGTTTTTCTCCACATAAACGTCTTTTTAAACGGTTACAATGGTCTTACCTTTAGACATTCCTCATATAATCCGACATAATCGCATTCAAAGAAATATTAGAGACTGATTATTTGACCAGATCGAAGCGCCTCGCAGCCGTTAAACGCGCCCGAGCCGCTTGCTAATGAATTGAGAGCTTTCTGTCAGTCACCGGTTGTCAATATAAATGTTTGTTCACGCGCTGTACATGGTGACAACCCGCTATAGTTACAATATCATTAGTAAACCATAGATTTTGTGAAGCTGTTCGCGTAAAATAAATAATACATTACTAGTAAACAAAAAATTGAATATTTATAAAATTTTAAGTTACCGTAAAGCCATTAAAACAACTGTCAATAGTTTTCAAATAATAATATTAGACAGCGCTTCATTGTAATGCCACACTGTGAACACATTGTGTCGCTGTTTCACCGATAGTTAGAGGACCTCTTCACTTGAGCAGTGAAACATCATTTGTAATGCCATTTTGTTGACTAAACAGGAAACAAAATATATACAAACTTTATTTCACTGGAAGAAAGATTAATATAAAAGTATTTGCCCCACATATGGGCAGCGGACCCCTGTGGGGAGTTTGAGCCCCTTTATAAAATGGGGCCTCTCTCCTTGTCCTGATTTAGATCTAATTATAGACATCTTTAACCAGCAGAAACAATGCACTTTTTTAGTACAGTGTATTATATATATATATATAATGCACTCTCTGACACTCTCTTGTGTGGTGTGTGTGTGTGGTGTGTGTGTGTGTGTGTGTGTGTGTGTGTGTGTGTGTGTGTGTGTGTGTGTGTGTGTGTGTGTGTGTGTGTGTGTGTGTGTGTGTGTGTGTGTGTGTGTGTGTGTGTGTGTGTGTGTGTGTTTTGAGGTCACGCTGTTAAACTATCAGAATAAATAACCACAGAACTGGCAAAGGACCTGAGAGCGGACAAGAGCCATTCATCACCAGACCTCTATACAGAGCAATCGCCTATAGTAAAGTCTGCCTTACTTAAGAGGGAGAAAGCCAGGTAAATCCAACCGTCCCGTCCTCTTAGCAGTAATTCTTTATTCCACATCCTAATCCCTTGCATTCAGCTGAAAAAGCCTTGTGGACAAAGATTTATCACAGATTTCTTTACATACCCTATACTTTCACTAACACACAAGGTCATCAGTAGACGTGATCAGACACTAGTGAGTGATCCAGCACACGCAGATCAACTAACTCCAGCGCTGTCAGCATCAAATAAACATGACTTCTGTGTTTACTGCTTTCAGATGTCTAAACAAGGACACAGTCTAGCTCTACAACTAGATTACAGACTGACACTGGCCTAGATTACACCAGAGATTACACTGGATCACACATGCCGATCAAGACGACAATGAGCCTGACGTTCTGGAACAAATGAGTCAGTCAGAATTACACGACCACTCAAAAAGTTTGGAATAATTCAGATTTTTTTATGTTTTTGAAAGAAGTCTCTTATGTTCATCAAGGCTGCGTTTATTTGATCAAAGGTACAGTAAAAATAGCAATATTGTGAAAAATGATTACAATTTTAAATAACTGTTTTTATATGTGAGGATATTTTAAAATGTAATTTATTCCTGTGATCAAAGCTGAATGTTCAGCATCATTACTCCAGTCTTCAGTGTCACATGATCCTTCAGAATTAATGTTTTTTGAGCATCAAATCATCATATTACAGTGATTTCTGAAGGATCATGTGACACTGAAGACTGGAGTAATGATGCTGAAAATTCAGCTTTGATCACAGGAATAAATTACATTTTTAAATATATTACAATAGAAAACAGTCATTTCAAATCATACAAATATTTCACAATATTACAGTTTTTACTGTATGTTTGATCAAATAAATGCAGCATTGTTGAAGAAACTCTCTTTCAAAAACATTTAAAAATCTTACCGACCCCAAACATCTGAACGATAGTGTACGTGCAATAAAGTCTAAATAATTGGCAAAACTGTGGTCATTATAATGCATGGTAGATGAAGACTCACAACAAAGCATCTGATGCATGAACTATGGATCTTTTAATAGCTACACAAAATAACATTCAGCACATCCTTAAAGTCAAATTGAAATCATCCACAATCCATTTGAATTTCATCAAGAGATGTTAATACGATATGCAAGAGAAAAAATGTAGGATTATTTTATATGTTGGGAATACATAAGGGTTGAAAAATGGAGGGATTCGGAAAAAAAAAGTTGTTTCAGAGCCAGAGCAAGAACAAAGATTAACATTTTGTGCTTTAGAAAAATGTACAACATGTAATTGTGCACAATAAGACCATCAACATGCAAGAGAGGACTGTATGACCCATCAAACTGTCATTTCACATTCTCACAGCTCATCTAGAGCTTATATCACATCACAGCTAAACCCAGGTTTCTGTATATAACCTGTTAAAATGTAATATTTCGTGCATGGAACTTGATAACACATCGTTTCTGGAAATAGAAAATGGTTACGAGTGGGAGAGACTGAGGAGGAGAGAGAGAGAGAGAGAGAGAGGAGAGAGAGAGAGAGAGAGAGAGAGAGAGAGAGAGAGAGAGAGAGAGGAGAGAGAGAGAGAGAGAGGAGAGAGGAGAGAGAGAGAGAGAGAGAGAGAGAGAGAGAGAGAGAGAGAGAGAGAGAGAGGCAGCATGTAATTACATGACTAAAGACTTAATTGTCTTTCATCTATAAAGACATTTAGAACACTCTGCTGTTCTAGCATGCAAATACAAAAAGACACATTCCCTCGCTCGCTCTCTCTCATCTCTTTTCATGAAGTCAGCGAATCAGACACTCATTGTAACCGCGATACACTAATAGCTTTAAGTGATTTCTAAACTGCTCTCTCAAGACAGATCCTCCAGAGGCATTACACTGGTTCAGACTATATGCATTCGTGTGTATTTGAGAGATATTTAGACTTTAATTGCTTTATTGTAGAGGTACACTTTTATCCCAAACCTTCAAAATCTCAGAACTGAAAGTTTGCATTTTTCCTGAAAATTAAAATCTGTTTTTTTTTACTCACCATCCTGTTGTTTCGAACCCGCATGACTTTTGTTTTCATCTGTGAAACATAAAACAAGACGTTTTAAAGAGTATTCATGCTGCTCTTAAAAGTATACAGTAACTGTCAAAGACAGGACAAAACTTCCATAAAAATTAATTTCCCACTTTACCAGTGGCTTTGTATTTTTCCCAAGCATTTTTTCTTCCATCGCAATAAGATCATCAAGATGAAATATTACCTAGTATGAAATAATTATCCCTCAAACCATTATGAATGATGCAATGACGAAATCAATATATGTAGGTTTATTGCAAAACATTTAAATCAGTGTTATTTTAGTATCCTTGAGATAGTATTATAGTTTTGAATGTTCATTTTTATGTTCAGTTTTAGTGATTTTGTTGTGTTTTTGTCATTTTTATTTTCATTAATATTTATTTCAGTTTTAGTTATTTTAGTACACAAAGTTAAAGGATTAGTTCACTTTTAAAAAAAACTTTTGCTGATAATTTACTCACCCCCATGTCATCCAAGATGTCCATGTCTTTCTTTCTTCCGTCGAAAAGAAATGAAGGTTTTTGATGAAAACATTCCAGGATTTTTTTCCTTATAATGGACTTTAATGGGACCCAAACGGTTCAAGGTCCAAATGACAGTTTCAGTGCAGCTTCAAAGGGCTTTAAACGACACCAGACGATGAATAAGGGTCTTATCTAGCGAAACCATCGCTCATTTCAAAAATAAATAAAAAAGTTTAAGTTTTATAAGCACAAATGCTCGCCTTGCTCTGTTCTGGATGCGCGTTCGTGACTTTCCTGTTCGAACTCGTTCATCAAAATGAACAAATCTTTTTTTCGAGTCATTTAGTTAATTTCGTTCATTGAATGAACAAAATGACTCCGAAAAAAAAGTCTCGTTCAAAATGAACAAATCTTTTTTCGAGTCATTTCGTTCGTTGAATGAATGAAAAAAGATTTGTTCATTTTGATGAACGAGTTCGAACAGGAGAGTCACGAACGTGCATCACAGAACAGAGCAAGACGAGCATTTGTGCTTATAAAACGTAAACATTTTTATTTATTTTTGAAATGACAGATGGTTTCGCTAGATAAGACCCTTATTCATCGTCTGGTATCGTTTAAAGCCCTTTGAAGCTGCACTGAAACTGTCATTTGGACCTTAAACCTTTTGGGTCCCATTGAAGTCCATTATATGGAGAAAAATCCTGGAATGTTTTCATCAAAAACATTAATTTCTTTTCGACTGAAGAAAGAAAGACGTGGATATCTTGGATGACATGGGGGTGAGTAAATTATCAGAAAAAGTTTTTTTTAAAGTGAACTAATCCTTTAAACTAAATGAAAAAGAGAAATGTTTGGCAACTAGTGTACTACTATTTCAAGTAACAACATTTATTTATAATTTTATTTTAGCAAGGATGCGTTAGTGACAATAAAGACATTTATAATGTTACAAAATATTTCTTTCTAATACTCAAAGAATCCTGAAAAACATATATTACCGTTTCCACAAAAATATGAAGCAGCACAACTGTTTTCAACATTGATAATAATCCGAAATGTTTTTGGCAGATCATGTGACACTGAAGACTGGAGTAATGATGCTGAAAATTCAGCTTTGTCATTTGTCAACATCACTGTATTTACTGTAAATCTGATCAAATAAACACAGCTTCTGAGACTTCTGACCCCAAACTTTTCAACCAAGTAATTTGGAGAATGTATATCTAAAGAGAAATGAACGTGACCGTCCGAGTCTTGCTTCAGATCCAGAGGTCTCGAGTTCAAATCCCAGACAAGCTCCCAATTACGCTCCACTTGAGCTCAGCGGTGCAGGGCCGCAAGAGTGAAACAAGCTCTCGGGATCTGCAGTTTCACAGACTTTAGGTCAGAACAGGCACATTCACCAGTAACCTGATAATGCCATGAAATATTAACACACCCACATACCCCGTCCCGTCCCCCCAACACACACACACACACACACACTGAATATTAATGCAGCATCCTTTTCTTGCAGACTGTATGTAAACATGAATGTCGTGTATGACACATGATCTTCCCTGCTGAGACGTGATGCTTTTCTTCAAGGAGTTGAAAACTGTAATTTCTCTCTCCTCTCTCTCTCTCTCTCCTCTCTCTCTCTCTCTCTCTCCTCTCTCTCTCTCTCTCTCTCTCTCTCTCTCTCTCTCTCTCTCTCTCTTTCTCTCTCTCTCTCTCTCTCTCTCTCTCTCTCTCTCTCTCTCTCTGAGCTCACTTGTGGTCGCTGAGTAAATTTAAGTAGTGATACATGGTAAGTGCTTTCCGTTAATTACGGCTGCGTGTGTGTGTACGAGCGATGGAAAACTCATTAATGGGGCGGTTAATATTTGATGTGGGTTCTGGCGGTTTGGTTTACGGGCCGAGTGGGTCGCCGTGGTGATGAGGAGGGTGAGAAAGGGATGCCGTCGCCGTGGTCGCCCAGTGAAAGTGAGAGAGGGGTGAAACAGAGGAGATGATCAGAGGTGCAGCAGTTTCATTAAGAGAGAAATGGAAAAACGCATCTGTGGCCAGATACCTACACGTGTGTGTGTGTGTGTGTGTGTGTGTGTGTGTGTGTGTGTGTGTGTGTGTGTGTGTGTGTGTGTGTGTGTGTGTGTGTGTGTGTGTGTGTGTGTGTGTGTGTGTGTGTGTGGTGTGTTTGTGTGTGTGTGTGTGTGTGCTCTTGTTTTTGTGATATATGAGGACACAAATGTGTATAATGACATGCATATTACACTGGTATTACAACTTATACATGATATATGAGGACATTGCATGCGTCCTCATATTTCAAATAGCTTAAAAAACATAAAAAACAATGTTTTTTTTTAAATGTAAAAATGCAGCATGTCTCCTGTGATGGGTAGGTTTAGGGATGGGGCAGTGTGTGTGTGTGTGTGTGTGTGTGTGTGTGTGTGTGTGTGTGTGTGTGTGTGTGTGTGTGTGTGTGTGTGTGTGTGTGTGTGTGTGTGTGTGTGTGTGTGTGTGTGTGTGTGTGTGTGTGTGTGTGTGTGTGTGTTTGGCTATACTTGCAAGGACATTTTACTGGTCCTCACTAGTTAAAAAGGCTTATAAATCAGCCAAAACATAATTAAATCTAGTGTTTTGCACATGTTTCTGTGAAGAGTAGGGTTTGGGTTATAGGCCATAGAAAATATCATTAAACTGATATAAAATCAATGGAAGTCTATGCAATGTCCTGACTAAGCTAGTGAAACAAATGTGTAAATGTTTGTTCTATACAATATCATTTTACTGGATATACTTACAAAGCATAGATTTTTTGCCTGTTATTTCCATGTCTAATACTGTATGTAATAATTTCAGGTTATTATTTAATGCACAGTCCCTGTACATTTATTTACTTATTTTGTAAGTAGTTGTAAAAAATAATCAGACTAATATAGCCTACAGTAATCTAGTTATAATTGCAAAATTAACCATAGATTCACTAGCAGACTGATTGACTGTTCTGTATAATATATAAAAATCTATATCTGAAAATCAATATAAACTACCTTTCAAAAGTTTGGGGTTAGATATTTAATGGTTTTGAAAGAAGTCTCTTTTGCTCACAGTAAAAACAGTGAAATATTATTGCTCTTCAAAATAACTGTTTTCTATGTGAATATATTGTCAAATATAATTTATTCCTGTGAACAAAGCTGAATTTTCAGCATCATTACTCAGTCTTCAGTGTCACATGATCCTTCAGAAATCACTATAATATGATGATTTGCTGCTCAAGAAACATTTATGATTATTATAAATGCTGAAAACAGCCAATATTTTGTGGAAATCGTGATACTGTTTTTAGGGATTCTTTGATGAATAGAAAGTTTTAAAAAAAACGTATAAATGTCTTTACAGTCACTTTTGATCAATTTAATGTGCTAGATAGATATAGATAGATAGATGAAATATGTAAATATCATTATATATATATATAGGCCTATATATATTGATCAGTATTATGATATATTATAAGAATCATGACATTACTATCTGATACCGATTACACCTTTGTTTCGTGTTCTTTTTCCAAATAACATTAATTACGTCCAAATTGGATTTGTTAATTAAAGTTTCTCTCCCAGAAGAAATCCCACAAGCCCCGGCATTTCTGCTCATTAGTTTCCCTCCTGAAACAGACACTCATTCCACTCATTCAGGCAAAGGTCAGGAGGTCACAAGAGTCATTAATGCTAAAAGAAAAGGGAAAGGTCTCCTTACGCAGAGCGTGACCTCTGACGGCGGCCCGTCCTGTCCTCATGCTGCCTGAAATACAAGAATCGCTCAGCCCTTGACCTTGACACACACACACACACACACTTTAAGAGCTGTCAACCCTGTAAAACTCTACATTGATAATAAAAGAGTGCGAGAGAGAAATCGAGAGAGAGAGAGTTAAAGGTCTTTAAAAGCTCGCAGCGCTCCCGGTTTCCTCTCGGGAATGACAGTCCTAATGCGGAATGACTGCACTCTTTCTGTAAAGGAACGACAGACGCACAGAATGAAAGAAGAGCCGCCTGATGCTGAGTTATAGTGACTTGAGTAAAAGACAGAAAGAAAAAGCAATGAAAAGAAGAAATTATAAAATGAGAAATTGTAAACTGAAAAGCTTTAGCTCAATAGAAAGGTTATATGTTTCTAGAAATGCTAATAAAGGCTAAAGTTAGATATTAGATCTTATATGCCGTGTATTACAAGTTAAAAAAACAAACATTTTTTCAAAATACTAATTGAATATCTACAGTTTGTGTGTTTATTGGCCAGTTAACTCCTAATTTAAATTTACGGTAATAGTTTCTTTCTTCTGCTGAACACAGAACAAGATATTTTGAAGAATGTCAGTAACTAAACAGTTGATGGGCCTCAATAGTAGTAGTACCATAGTACTTTTTTCCCCAATATTCCCACATCCAGCAGTAGAAAGATATTCATACAGGGGTGAAACAACTTGAGGGTGAGTAAATGATGACAGAATATTCAATACAAAATATGCAGTGGCGAGAGGTCCCCAGGACAGCTCTAAAACACAGTACTCTAAAACACTAGCCTGGCTAACGCCAGACCCAATCTCGTTGAGAATTGGGTCTGGGAACCACATGCGCAATTTCTCGTATTTGAGGCGTGGTTTCAGAATGCCCGTCGCAGTTTATTGGGTGCTAAGAATGTCTATCAAATATGCCTGTACGTAGCTCATAGCCAATCGTTTCGATTATACCAGATGACGTATGTAGAGCGACAGAAATTAGACAAGGAAGAAGACGATGGGAAAGATCTTTTTTGTAAACAATGACGTTAAGTTTTTTATCAAAGAGTAGCTTTGCGTCTTCAGCCATGTTAAATCGATATAAACAAACTGTTTCCGTGTGTCGCATAGAAGTCGTCATCGTCTAGCTGCTCCCTCCCCGTTCTGTGATTGGTTCCCTAAATGAGGCGAAAAATCTGGCCATGGTATCCAGACTGCCTTTCAGCGTGAATTGAATCGCGCTGCGGTAAGGCAGTATGGGGAAACCCAGGCTACTAAAAACACAGTACTCTAAAACACAATAAAACACAGTACGCTAAAACACAGTACTCTAAAACACAATAAAACACAGTACGCTAAAACACAGTACTCTAAAAACACAGTACTCTAAAACACAGTAAAACAGTACTCTAAAACACAGTAAAACACAGTACTCTAAAACACAGTACTGTAAAACACAGTACTGTAAAACACAGTAAAACACAGTACTCTAAAACAGAGTAAAAACACAGTACTCTAAAACACAGTACGCTATAAAACACAGTACTCTAAAACACAATAAAACACAGTACGCTAAAACACAGTACTCTAAAACACAATGAAAACACAGTACGCTAAAACACAGTACGCTAAAACACAGTACTCTAAAACACAGTACTCTAAAACACAATACTCTAAAACACAATAAAACACAGTACTCTAAAACACAGTACTCTAAAACACAATGAAAACACAGTACGCTAAAACACAGTACTCTAAAACACAATGAAACACAGTACGCTAAAACACAGTACTCTAAAAACACAATAAAACACAGTACGCTAAAACACAGTACTCTAAAACACAATAAAACACAGTACGCTTAAAACACAGTAAAACACAGTACTCTAAAACACAGTAAAACAGTACTCTAAAACACAGTAAAACACAGTACGCTAAAACACAGTACTCTAAAAACACAGTACTACGTATAAAACACAGTACTCTAAAACACAGTACTCTAAAACACAGTACTCTAAAACACAGTACTCTAAAACACAATAAAACACAGTACGCTTAAAACACAGTACTCTAAAACACAATGAAACACAGTACTCTAAAACACAGTACGCTAAAACACAGTACTCTAAAAACACAATAAAAACACAGTACGCTAAAACACAGTAAAAACAGTACTCTAAAACACAGTAAAACAAGTACTCTAAAACACAGTAAAACACAGTACGCTAAAACACAGTACTCTAAAAACACAGTACTGTAAAAACACAGTACTCTAAAACACAGTACTCTAAAACACAGTACTCTAAAACACAATAAAACACAGTACGCTAAAACACAGTACTCTAAAACACAATGAAACACAGTACTCTAAAACACAGTACGCTAAAAACACAGTACTCTAAAACACAAATAAAACACAGTACGCTAAAACACAGTACTCTAAAACACAATGAAACACAGTACGCTAAAACACAGTACTCTAAAACACAATGAAACACAGTACGCTAAAACACAGTACTCTAAAACACAATAAAACACAGTACGCTAAAACACAGTACTCTAAAACACAATAAAACACAGTACGCTAAAACACAGTAAAACACAGTACTCTAAAACACAGTAAAACAGTACTCTAAAACACAGTACGCTAAAACACAGTACTCTAAAACACAGTACTGTAAAACACAGTACTGTAAAACACAGTAAAACACAGTACTCTAAAACAGAGTAAAACACAGTACTCTAAAACAGAGTAAAACACAGTACTCTAAAACACAGTAAAACAGTAAAACACAGTACTCTAAAACACAATAAAACACAGTACTCTAAAACACAGTAAAACACAGTACGCTAAAACACAGTAAAACACAGTAAAACACAGAACTCAACACACAGTAAAACACAGTACTCTAAACACAGTAAAACACAGAACTCTAACACACAGTAAAACAGTAAAACACAGTACTCTAAAAAACAGTAAAAACAGAGTACTCTAAAACAGTAAAACACAGTACTCTAAAACAGTAAAACACAGTACTCTAAAACAGTAAAACACAGTAAAACAGTACTCTAAAACACAGTAAAACACAGTAAAACACAGTACTCTAAAACACAGTAAAACACAGTACTCTAAAACACAGTAAAACACGTACCTAAAACACAGTAAAACACATACTTAAAAACAGTAAACGTACCTAAAACAGAAAACAGTACTCTAAAACACAGTAACACGTACTCTAAAACACAGTAAAACACAGTACTCTAAAACACAGTAAAACACAGTACTCTAAAACACAGTAAAACACAGTACTCTAAAACACAGTAAAACACTGTACTCTAAAACACAGTAAAACACGTACTCTAAAACACAGTAAAACACGTACTCTAAAACACAGTAAAACACAGTACTCTAAAACACAGTAAAACACAGTACTCTAAAACACAGTAAAACACAGTACTCTAAAACACAGTAAAACACTGTACTCTAAAACACAGTAAAAACATGTACTCTAAAACACAGTAAAACACTGTACTCTAAAACACAGTAAAACACGTACTCTAAAACACAGTAAAACACTGTACTCTAAAACACAGTAAAACACTGTACTCTAAAACACAGTAAAACACTGTACTCTAAAACACAGTAAAAAAACTGTTACTCTAAAACACAGTAAAACATGTACTCTAAAACACAGTAAAACACGTACTCTAAAACACAGTAAAACACTGTACTCTAAAACACAGTAAAACACTGTACTCTAAAACCGTAAACACGTAATCTAAACACTAGCCTGGCTAACGCCAGACCCAATCTCGTTGAGAATTGGGTCTGGGAACCACATGCGCAATTTCTCGTATTTGAGGCGTGGTTTCAGAATGCCCGTCGCAGTTTATTGGGTGCTAAGAATGTCTATCAAATATGCCTGTACGTAGCTCATAGCCAATCGTTTCGATTATACCAGATGACGTATGTAGAGCGACAGAAATTAGACAAGGAAGAAGACGATGGGAAAGATCTTTTTTGTAAACAATGACGTTAAGTTTTTTATCAAAGAGTAGCTTTGCGTCTTCAGCCATGTTAAATCGATATAAACAAACTGTTTCCGTGTGTGCGCATAGAAGTCGTCATCGTTAGCTGCTCCCTCCCCGTTTCTGTGATTGGTTCCCTAAATGAGGCGAAAAATCTGGCCATGGTATCCAGACTGCCTTTCAGCGTGAATTGAATCGCGCTGCGGTAAGGCAGTATGGGGAAACCCAGGCTACTAAAACACAGTACTCTAAAACACAATAAAACACAGTACGCTAAAACACAGTACTCTAAAACACAATAAAACACAGTACGCTAAAACACAGTATCTAAAAACACAGTACTCTAAAACACAGTAAAACAGTACTCTAAAACACAGTAAAACACAGTACGCTAAAACACAGTACTCTAAAACACAGTACTGTAAAACACAGTACTGTAAAACACAGTAAAACACAGTACTCTAAAACAGAGTAAAACACAGTACTCTAAAACACAGTACGCTAAAACACAGTACTCTTAAACACAATAAACACAGTACGCTAAACACAGTACTTCTAGAAAACACAATGAAAACCAGTAGCTGTAAACTACAGTACGCTTAAAACACAGTACTCTAAACCAGTACTCTAAAAACACAATACTCTAAAACACAATAAACACAGTACGCTAAAACACAGTACTAAAAACAAATGAAAACGTACGTAAAACACAGTACTCTAAAACACAATGAAACACAGTACGCGCTAAAACACAGTCTCTAAAACACAATAAAACACTCCGTATCGCTAAAAACAGTACTCTAAACCCAATGAAACACAGTACGCTTAAAACAGTAAAACACAGTACTCTAAAACTCACAAAAACGTACTCTAAATACACAGTAAACACAGTACGCTAAAACACAGTACTCTAAAACACATAGTAAAACACAGTACGCTAAAACACAGTACTCTAAAAACACATATTAAAACACATATAAAACACAGTACCTATAAAACACAGTACTCTAAAACACAATGAAACACAGTACTCTAAAACATCAGTATAAAACACAGTACTCTAAAACACAATAAAACACGTACGCTAACACAGTAAAACACAGTACTCTAAAACACAGTAAAACAGTACTCTAAAACACAGTAAAACACAGTACGCTAAAACACAGTACTCTAAAAACAGTATGTAACACAGTACTCTAAAACACAGTACTCTAAAAACACAGTACTCTAAAAACACAATAAAACACAGTACGCTAAAACACAGTACTCTAAAACACAATGAAACACAGTACTCTAAAACACAGTACGCTAAAACACAGTACTCTATAAAACACAATAAAACACAGTACGCTAAAACACAGTACTCTAAAACACAATGAAACACAGTACGCTAAAACACAGTACTCTAAAACACAATGAAACACAGTACGCTAAAACACAGTACTCTAAAACACAATAAAACACAGTACGCTAAAACACAGTACTCTAAAACACAATAAAACACAGTACGCTAAAACACAGTAAAACACAGTACTCTAAAACACAGTAAAACAGTACTCTAAAACACAGTAAAACACAGTACGCTAAAACACAGTACTCTAAAACACAGTACTGTAAAACACAGTACTGTAAAACACAGTAAAACACAGTACTCTAAAACAGAGTAAAACACAGTACTCTAAAACAGAGTAAAACACAGTACTCTAAAAACACAGTATAAACAACGTAAAACACAGTACTCTAAAACACAATAAAACACAGTACTCTAAAACACAGTAAAAACACAGTACGCTAAAACACAGTAAAACACAGTATAAAACACAGAACTCTAACACACAGTAAAACACAGTACTCTAAACACAGTAAAAACAGAACTCTAACACACAGTAAAACATTTAAAACACAGTACTCTAAAACAGTAAAAACACAGTACTCTAAAACAGTAAAACACAGTACTCTAAAACAGTAAAACACAGTACTCTAAAACAGTAAAACACAGTAAAACAGTACTCTAAAAACAGTAAAACACAGTAAAACACAGTACTCTAAAACACAGTAAAACACAGTACTCTAAAACAGTAAAACACTGTACACTAAAACACAGTAAAAACAGTACTCAAGTCCTAAAACAAGTAAAACACAGTATCAAAACACGTACCTAAAACACTTAAACAATAAAACACAAGTAAAAACAGTACTAACATAAACACAGTATAACAGTAAAAGTGTAAAACAGAACCAGTATTAAACACAGTATCTAAAGTAAAACATACTCTAACACTATAAACACAGTACTCTAAAAATAACCTACTAACAAGAAACACTGTAACCAGAATAACACAAGTAAAACAGTATCTAACGTAAAACACAGACTTAACACAGTAAACAGTAACACGTTCTAAACAGTAACACAGTCTCTAACGTAAAACAGTACTAAAAGTAACACAGTATCTAAAAACAGTAAAAAGTATTAAAACACAGTAAACACAGTAACCAGTCTCTAACAAGTAAAACACAGTACTCTAAACAAGTAAAACACTGTACACTAAAAACACAGTAAAAACACAGTACTCTAAAACACAGTAAAACACAGTACTCTAAAACACAGTAAAACACAGTACTCTAAAACACAGTAAAACCGTACACTAAAACCAGTAAAACACGTACTCTAAAACACAGTAAAAACAGTACTCTAACGTAAAACAGTACTTAAACAAGTAAAACACAGTACTCTAAAACACGTAACACTGTACTCTAAACACAGTAAACACTGTATTAAAACACAGTAAAACACAGTCTCTAAAACACAGTAAAACACAGTACTCTAAAACACAGTAAAAACACAGTACTCTAAAACACAGTAAAACACTGTACTCTAAAACACAGTAAAACACTGTACTCTAAAACACAGTAAAACACTGTACTCTAAAACACAGTAAAACACTGTACTCTAAAACACAGTAAAACACAGTACTCTAAAACACAGTAAAACACTGTACTCTAAAACACAGTAAAACACTGTACTCTAAAACACAGTAAAACACTGTACTCTAAAACACAGTAAAACACTGTACTCTAAAACACAGTAAAACACTGTACTCTAAAACACAGTAAAACACAGTACTCTAAAACACAGTAAAACACTGTACTCTAAAACACAGTAAAACACTGTACTCTAAAACACAGTAAAACACTGTACTCTAAAACACAGTAAAACACTGTACTCTAAAACACAGTAAAACACTGTACTCTAAAACACAGTAAAACACTGTACTCTAAAACACAGTAAAACACTGTACTCTAAAACACAGTAAAACACAGTACTCTAAAACACAGTAAAACACTGTACTCTAAGTAAGTGAGTAAAACCCTTACTTAGTTTGGAGCAAAACCCCATTCACAGGAACAACATGAGTAATGCATGACCAGAAGTTCCTGCACTTAGACAATCAGAAAGAATTAAACCGTTAAGAATTAAACGTGTGTTTTTTCAGATAATAAAAACACACACACACACACACACACACACACACACACACACACACACACACACACACACACACACCACACACACACACACACACACACACACACACACACACACACACACACACACACACACACACACACACACACACACACACACACACACACTTCAACTGAAAGTGTGTTTTAACAAAGGTTAAAGCCTAAATTGCATAAAGTGCATGAGTCAATGTAATTTTCTGCGTTAATCGATAAAACATTGATTTTAAATTGATTTTAAACATTTCTATGATGTTGTTGTCATCATCAGTGTGACGCCTGTATTTGTGTCAGTGTGTAAAGAGCTGTGAGTGTGTGTGAGCATCAGCTGTGTGAACTATGAGCTGGAGCAGCTGTCATTCATTCCCCTGGTGAAGAAGCTTCAGATGTGTAATCATGAAGATCGTCATCCAGTCTGCAGCCAATCACAGGCTGGAGATCAGTTATTAAGTCATAACTTCATACACACTGATGGGTTACACCAGGCCATGTTACGCAGCCAGACACAAACATGCCCAGGTCAGGGAATCGCATGCGTAAATGTACACTTTTACGGCAGTTATCAACTATAAATAAAGCATTATCAACTTTTAAATAGAAGGAGCTGACATTAAAGCCTGCATATCCAATAAAACTCATCAGTGCAAAGGTTTTATGATACAGTTACTGGAAATAAGATATCATATTTTCATAAATTTGTAAGCCTGATCTTATAATGTTAATGCCAGCTGAACCACATAAGGAACACTGTCATTATTTTTTAATATCAGGCCATATGGTGTGAAAAACTGAAACATGCAAACACATAGATAAAGCAAAAACAAGACAAGAACAAAGAGGAAATTAAATCTATGAACTTCTTATCTTTTAAGAAATTAAAAATGCATTTAAATTAAAAGCATTCTAAATAAGCAACTGAAAAGATTTCAGCACTTGGAAATGAAGTTTTGATGTGTGTTTCCATGTTATATCACTTTATGACTCATGAAATATCAGCAGAAGACTTTAGGGTCTTGTTTATTTATTAATGAACTGTTATCAGAGGTGAATCTCTGTCTGTCTAGAGAGATTGAGATAGTCTGACAGTAAAGGTGCTCTATCTGAAGGATGCTCATCTCCTCCAAACTTTCAGATTTATGCTTTATGACAAGGTAGAGGACGAAGAGTTGGTCAGTGTGTGTGTGTGTGTGTGTGTGTGTGTGTGTGTGTGTGTGTGTGTTTCCTGTCAAAGCTTGTTTTGTTTATTTGTGTTGCTTGATGAGATGGCAGTGTCCAGAGCTCTCTCTCTCTCTCTCTCTCTGTGTGTGTGTGTGTGTGTGTGTGTGTGTGTGTGTGTGTGTGTGTGTGTGTGTGTGTGTGTGTGTGTGTGTGTGTGTGTGTGTGTGTGTGTGTGTGTGTGTTGTGTGTGTGTGTGTGTGTGTGTGTGTGTGTGTGTGTTATAGAGTTTCAAAGATACATACAGTAGAATAAAGAACAGATGTGGGCCTAACACACACACACACACACAAAACACACACACACACACACACACACACACACACACACACACACAAAGGAAAAACTAACAAAAGAAATGTTTCGGTCATATTTCACTCCTTAAATCAAAAGACTGAAGTGAAATAAAAAAAAAAAACAAATCTATACCCACAAACATTCTTCTAGACAAAAATTAATATTAAGATTGTATCCACTTTGGTATACTACCAGTAAAGGATGATCAAGAAGATCAAATATTAATATACTAATGGTTTTAATCCACGTAAATATAATACATGTGAAAATATATATTTTACGATTTTCTTGTGTTGTTGGTCTGTGGAAAACTCACCTCCAAACACTAGTGTAGTGGACGGTTGCCAGGGTGTTGCTATGTATTTTTAACAGGTTTCTTCGTTTGTAAAGTGAAGTGAGTCCTGCAGCCTCCAGTCTTTGTGATCTTGTGAAGCATCATTCATATTCATATTCATAGTGAAAACACTGCAGGAAGAATTACACACCAGAGTTAATACTACTGTTAGAGGTTTGATCATATCACTAAATCTGAGAGAGAGTATAGGGATTCTTGGCTTCTCATGAAGCTTGCGTATAAGAAAGACTAAGAGAGAGAAGGGCACCATGGGAAAGGCCTACTTTTCTGCCCAAAGACGCTCAGATTAAAATAACCCAAACTAGCAGGGGAAAAACACAAGGATGAGCAAACAGAAGCATTCTGCATGTGTGTGTGTGTGTGTGTGTGTGTGTGTGTGTGTGTGTGTGTGTGTGTGTGTGTGTGTGTGTGTGTGTGTGTGTGTGTGTGTGTGTGTGTGTGTGTGTGTGTGTGTGTGTGTGTGTGTGTGTGTGTGTGTGTGTGTGTGTGGTGTGTGTGACACCTGGGCATCAACCGGGGACATGTACCGAGTGAGGCAGGTGTGTGTGTGTGTGATGTGTTCAGGTATTTTGGGGCTTTCTAAAAACGGGCATCACAGTAACGGGCCTGTAGTCATGTGAAACAGCAGAAACCTCTTTAACCCAGCACTGGAAAACATGCTGGTAGTTTTTACAGAAAATACTGTAAAAATGCTACATTAATGTTAATTGCTTAACTGTAAATCACATAGTGTGTGATGTAGTTTTGTAAGTGACACTGTTCATGTTTCATGGACCTGCCACTTCTGATGAACTATGATTCATCTTATGGCTTTCTATTGGGTCACCTGTCTTATTGTGGAGTTATTGGCATAGTTTAAGGTTAAAAGACAGATTTTGGTAGTTAAAGTAGGTACATTATATTAACTCTATCACTTGATGAAATATACGGTTATAAGTTATGAGTAAAATATACAGGCATACTGTAAAACTGGAATTTCTGGCTAGTTTTCCACCATAAATTGATCAGGATATGTTTTACAGTGTTAGTGAATGTGCTGAGCAAGTCAAAGAAACTCTGCCTGTTATTGCAGAAGTTTGTCCTGTTTCTGATCAGTTTTCATAAGAATATAGGCTAAATCTGAAGAAAGAAAGAAAGAAAGCAAGAAAGCAAAGAAAGAAAGAAAGAAAGAAAGAAAGAAAGAAAGAAAGCAAGAAAGCAAGAAATAAAGAAATAAAGAAAGAAAGAAAGACAGAAAGAAAGAAAGAAAGAAAGAAAGAAAGTGAAGTCTATTTTTGACCATTACATTTTTCTACATTATTTTCATGCCCAATTAAACAATTGTTTTTGACATTACAATAAAAAATGGTTTTATGACATTGACTGAATTATATGAATATCATAAAACTATTTAATAAATTAATTCAAATTTCTTTGTGCCAAATATTATTTCCTTTTCCATTTGTTTTTAGGGTAATAATAAAAAAAATATGAAAATAAAATTGCATACTGAAAATTAAGTCTACTGTGTGTTTAAACATTATTTTCATGACATTTAAGCATGTTTTTTGCACAATAAAAAAAAATAACTTTAAAGTCATGAAAATGAAAGAAATGCAAGAAATCATAAGCTCCTTAAAACTTCATTTTTTAAATAAGATATTTGCATACAGAAAATGCAGCCCAGCATTACGATAAAAATGTCATGAAAATATTGTCAAAATGCAATAATTCAAAAAAGAATTTGAAAAGACTTTTTCTTTATTGTAAATATTATTTATTGATTTTTTTTGTAGTAAATTCGATCTTGACTAATAATTAGAAATGATTGAAGACAGATCTCACATCTGTAAGATGATCTTACAAAATAAGCACTCACACACACACACACACACACACACACACACACACACACACACACACACACACACACACACACACACACACACACACACACACACACACACACACACACACACACACACACACACACACACACACACACAAATGTCCTTGTAACCTTATACAGACTTTTCTAATTACATTACCCTACAAAACTAATTGAAATTCCCTTAAAGATGAGTGTGTGTTAATTCACTAATCCTTTTTGGATATCCGTTACTAATTTGATATCTTTAAGGTATTGTATGTTATTGATACACACACACACACACACACACACACACACACAGGACCTCCGCAGGGCCGCTGATGGGAGCGTCACCCCCCCGAGGCATCGTCCCAACACTGACACCCGTGATCAAACCCCACACAGTCCGGCTTCTGAGAGATTCATGACCACCGCTTTCATGAACCTCATGTGACCTTTCATAACCAGAACCAGAAAAATACTAGCCTGGTTAAAACCAGACCCTTCTCAGTTTGAAACTTGAAAATCTAAATTTGCCTGAAGTTGTCTGGGTTTTCCTAGGCTAGAAAAATACACAAATATTGGGTGAAATAGTTGACTTTCAATTTTTATATATATTATGACATTAAAATATGTAAATAAGTAAGTGTGGTGTACAGTCGGGTGGTTCTTTCTCCTATTGAAGCTTTTAAATAATTTTATTTATTTATTTGTTCATTTCTGGCACTGTGTGTGGCAGTATCCATGACAACCGAGCTGAGACTCGTTGAAGCCCAGCAGTGTGTTGGTGTGATGCGCTTAAGTGTGTCCGCGAGACAAAGAGAGAAACTGCTGGTCATCACATGATAACGGCTCCTGTCGCACATTTAAACACATCCACCAGAACTTTGCACTGTTGATCTTTCAATTTGTTCAAGAAAACAAAACAAAAATAATCTTACTTAGCCAATAATTTTCACAATCACAACTCCTCAGTTTCGGGTGATGTTAGCGAGGTTTCAGAAGCCCTTGTCGCCCTGCAGTGACCCACGCACAGGTTCAGTGCCTGTGGAAAAGTGCAAGCCGTGCTGTGATGGATCAGCACTGAATTAGTCCGGCTAAATCCATGTGCACTGATGGGAACAAAGAGGGAATGAGGGGTCCGGACACGGAGCGGAAACACTGCATTACAGCAAAGCCTGGGAGAATCAAGCTGATGCAACAGCCCAGATATGACCAGATATGACCAGCACACACACACACACACACACACACGTACTCATACCGTATCCGCCACACATTTACGATGATATCAGACACTACTGAGTTACAATATTCATACAATTATACAATATTGTATACACAAACTGATTAACCAAGTTATTTACTTGGCATATTAACAAATACTATTGCTAGTGTGATATAATGTACCACTCTAAATAATAGCAACTGAAATTATGTATAATCATTGTTTATAAATTCAAAAACAGGAGTCCAGATCGCCTCAGAATAAATAAAAAATAAAGAAATTATATTGCAATGATTTTATCTATAATATTTTGCATAAAGATTAGGCTTTTGTTCTCCATTCTTCTTATACAGTATAACACATTTTTTTATTTATTTAAATCATCATAAAGGCACAACAAATAATACCATATATAATATGTTTATTTAAAATGGCTTCCGTTCAAATGTTTTCAGTCTGTAAAGTTTTTGAATGTTTTTTTTTTAAAAGATTGCTCACCATAGATGCATTTATTTGTTTAAAAACACACTAATTAAACATTATAAAAGAAAATATTATTACTATTTAGAATAACTGTTTTGTATTCTAATATATTGTAAAATGTAATTTATTCCTGTGATCAAAGCATCATCACTCAAGTCTTCAGTGTCACATGATCCTTCACAAATCATTATAATATTTGCTGCTCGAGAAGCATTTCTGATCAATTTCTTTAAATATATATATATATATATATATATCTCACTGACCCCAACATTTTAAATGGTAAAGTGTCATAATATTTCTGAATTACAGTAATGAGAACTTTGTTTATTTCCTCATAAAATAAATGTTTCATTTATGATCTGAAATTCTGAATATTTAGTTTGTTTATGTTTTAGTACGTCAAAACATTTCATTATTGTGCTAAATGAATTCAATGAACAGTTACATCATTCTCTCTCTCTCTCCCTCTCTCTCTCTCTCTCTCTCTCTCTCTCTCTCTCTCTCTCTCTCTCTCTCTCTCTCTCTCTCTCTCTCTCTCTCTCTCTCTCTCTCTCTCTCAGTGAACTGCCTGAAGTTAGACCTTCTTGTCACTCCACCATATGCCTCAGACAGTCGGCATATGCCTGACCAACCCATTTACCAAACACACGCAAACACACACACTCTGCCAGAGACCCGCTGTGTTAAATGTCTATCTCATGCTGTATGTCCATTCACACACCACTCTAAATCAATACACCCAGATTTTGCTTTGTCCTTTCGTCACCCGCATATCCCTCCACACCTGTATGCTGGTATCTAGTTGAACACAGAGTAGAAATTTGTGATGAATGACTGTGCAGTTTATGCCGTACAATACCTGAAGAAGCTAAGCTACAAACAGGACAAAAAAGCATGAAAAAGTCTTCTGAAATCATATGGAAGATTGAAGAACAGACTGACGTTTAAAAAGTTATTCACTATTAATTTCTCCTTCTCATGCCTTATCTGCATTCATGCACAAAATTTAAAATGGGCATTGTTCAATTACAACGCACAAGAAGCACACAGTACAGTTTTTGTGCTTTTTTGGTGCTTGACAAACATGGACATAAGAAGTGTCAAAAATGCTGCGTAACAATTTTGTATGTCTTTTGTCACTGTGTGTTTGCAGTGGATGCGGGATGTTCATAAAGTTCATAAACTCAGTATTGTAGATCAGGTTTGGGTTGGCATATATAAATATATATCTTTTCTTTGGGTAAAAAGTGTATTTACTTTTTATACCAGATGGTAGTATTGATCACACACACACACACACACACACACACACACACACACACACACACACACACACACACACACACACACACACACACACACACACACACACACACACACACACACACACACACACACACACACACACACACAATTGCGAGCATACACAGCTATATTTTCTGACTGATTTAGAGAGTAAGAAATGCTTTAGCATGTTAAAACAAAATGATTTTTTGTCTTTTTTTTAAAGCAACAATAAAAAAGAAGTTAAACTTAGGATGAATATTTTAGGATGAATTATAAATGTAAAGCATATTAACCAATGAATTCATTTTTAGTCTTTTCCAACTATAGTCCAGAGAAAAGTCATTAGTTCCAAACTGATCTTGAATGTTCTATAACCTTCGCATCAGCAACTTTCTGGAAGAACTCATAAAGACCTAAAATAATGCAGACAGGAACAGATCTCTTGGCCGCAGTGTGTGTGTGTGTGTGTGTGTGTGTGTGTGTGTGTGTGTGTGTGTGTGTGTGTGTGTGTGTGTGTGTGTGTGTGTGTGTGTGTGTGTGTGTGTGTGTGTTCTGGACTAAACTGGGTTCTGCTGGCAGATGGATTTAACTCCCTGAGAGGCTAACCAGCTACAAATAGCACCAGTCACACATACACACACACACACACACACACACACACACACACACACACACACAAACACTTGTCAATGCTCAGGCAGACACACATCACTCTCACGATTTATCTCTTCGACACACACACACACACACACGTCTCTCTCCAGCATAAGAGGTCCTTAATGTTAAGGAGGCTAAAATTAACACTAAAAAGTTTACAGCCAAGAAAACCGGCGGTAAACAGGTGGTAAAAAGAGAGCAAAAGAGGACATTCTCTTGTCCAAATTTTCCCATGATGCTCTGGGGCTGGCACAGACCTGGCACACTCGTGGAGAGCCCCGCTGAGAATCGGCCAATCAGAGGGAAGATCCGCCCACCAGGAGCCGTCGAAGCACATCACACCTCACGACCAGAGAAAGTGGCACGACACTCGCACACTCGACACTGACCCGTGTGTGTGTGTGTGTGTGTGTGTGTGTGTGTGTGTGTGTGTGTGTGTGTGTGTGTGTGTGTGTCTGTCTGGGGGGACCAGTGTTACAAATAATTTTTTGGAAAATGTAAAAATGCAGAAAGTTGTGTGTGATGGGTAGGTTTAGGGGTCGGGTTAGTGAGTGTGTGTGTGTGTGTGTGTGTGTGTGTGTGTGTGTGTGTGCTTGTTTTTGTGATATATGAGGACACAAATGTGTATAATGACATGGGTATTACACTGGTATTACAACTTACATGTGAAATATGAGGACATTGCATGCGTCCTCATATATCAAAAAGCTTAAAAAACATAAAAAACAATGTTTTTTTTTAAATGTTAAAATCCAGCATGTCTCCTGTAAGGGGTAGGTTTAGGGACAGGGGCAGTGTAGGGGGATAGAATATATAGTTTGTCCAGTATAAAAACCATTACGCCTATGGAATGTCCTCATAAGTCACAAAAACAAACATGTGTGTGTGTGTGTGTGTGTGTGTGTGTGTGTGTGTGTGTGTGTGTGTGTGTGTGTGTGTGTGTGTGTGTGTGTGTGTGTGTGTGTGTGTGTGTGTGTGTGTGTGTGTGGTGGTCGTGTGCGTGTGCGTGTTTGTGGAGATGAGAGAGACTGACTCAGCGAGGTTAAAGAGAGAGACAGGTTGGGTTAAAGTTGAGATGGAGGGAAGCCTGTGGAGAGATGGAGGGATGGAGAAAGACAGAAGCGAGGACAGAGGTGACAGCAGTGCGGATCTAATGGCCGATAGTTTTTCACACCCGCGGACTCGTAATGACAGACTGAGATCAGCGCTAAACACCCTGTGACTGACAGAGACCCACACAAACTCACACACACACGTCTCACAGTTCACAGTCTCACACACACACATCCAGCTCACATTTCACAACCATAAAGCAGTTTAGTATTTTGACACCATCATAATTTTATTCAAATACAGTTTTTTTTATTCGCTTTGGTACTATTTTCACAAGTAAGGTGTACATTTTCAAAACTATTAGTACAAAAATCCAAACTGATCACACTTGTAACGCAGCTAGTCATTCTTTCAAAACATGATGTAATGCTTTCATTACAGTTATACATTTTTCAGTCCACATAATTATTGTTTCAAACACAAGATTATTGTAATATGTAATGAGAACGTTTGGTTTAATCACAGAAACACAACAGTATGATCTTCTTTCAATTTAGTACTTTTAACAATCAGTTCATTCAACATCAAACAATGCAAGATACATGTTTCAAATCACCCTTGTGCTGAAATAATTACAGTATTATAATACAGGCTACAGTTGCCACATTAGAAAATACACATGCATTACCTAACTTATGTAATTGAATCCATAATGTTTGTAATAGTATCTGCAGTGAGTTTTCAAAAGCTGTGATGAAGTATGACACAGCCATGAGGTTCTGTGCGAGAACAGAGTTTTCTAGCAATACA
>CM070840.1:4776781-4853889 GCA_036326025.1 Chrosomus eos
GTGTGTGTGTGTCCATATGACCACAGCAGAGCATCAAGTGACAAAACGCCGGAGCGCTTGTGTCGTGGGAGGGAGAAAGAGCGGGAGGGAGAGAGAGAGAGAGAGAGAGAGGAGGGAGAGAGCGAGAGACAGAGACAGAGAGATGAGAAGTGCAGTCTGATAGATCTGATGGCAGATGAAGATGAAGCGAGCAGGTGCATGAGAGAGAACTGCCGTATTACTCCCTCGTTTTGGGGGGACAAGAAGATCTGACAGTGCAGAAAGAAAAGAGGACAGTGTTTTATCCATCAGGAGTGGAGGAGAGGAAGAGGAGGACATGCACTTCTCCAAACTCAAGTGTTTCTTCATGACTTTCTGCCTATCACAAGCTCACTGAGCTTTGATTCGGTCAGAACTGAATCACTTGTTCAATTGGAGTGAGTGTTTGGCGCCGTTTCTCTGTTTCTGATTTGGAATATATGTGCTTTTAAAATGGGAAGAACGAAAAAACAAGTGGAACATAGGATATGAATCTGAAATGGACAATGAGTGTGTGTGAGGGAGAGATGGCAGAGCTCTGGATCCCCATCACGAGCTGCACAAGCTCTCATCAAATGCTCCAGTTTGGATAACGCAACCACAACGCCATAGCACACTTGTCCTGTCTTTGTGACACACCACACACCACACACACACACACACACACACACACACACACACACACACACACACACACACACACACACCCACACACACACACAAAGAGGGCGAGGACCCCTTACAAAACGCAAGGTAAGCAACATCCGTCTAAAACTTTACCATGTGTTGGTATTTGAAACTTGTAGCTGCTAGAATCTCAATTATATGCACATTTATTACATATTACATCATTGCTGTCAATGCAAATTAAAACAATGCTCTAAAAATAAACTGGGAAAGTTCATAAAGGGTTAAACAACAGCTGAGGTCTGTGAGTTTATTACTGCATCACATATAGGCTAAAACTCATAGAACTATTGAACAAACAGCAAATAGGAAGTTAATATGAAATAACTAGTAAATAATATTAAAATTATATTTCATTAATAATAAGAAATATTAACACTAATTAATTATTTAACAGTTATTTTAACTCCCAAAGCATAAATGTTTTAATGTGTGCTGGGAAGAATCAGTCACTGAACTTCATTAGAACATCGTTAACTGACCCGATTATAATGACCTGATATTGAGCACAAAGTTATAAGTATGCATACGTGTTTTTCAGAGCGTGCTGTAGGAATATTTCCTAGCATTCTGACAATCTGAGTAAAGTAAAAATAAGCCGTACTTATAATAGTGCAGGAATGGACAGAATGAGCCTGTAAACTGATATTATTTCCCTGACATTCAGAGATAATAGTGAAGTACATCATTACAGACTTCAAGCTTTAAATAACGAACAGCAAACACCAAAAGAAAACTTTACCGCATTTACTTTTAAATTGTTTTCCTACATTTTTGGTCAGATTTAGCTCACTTCTCAGGACAATTTTGTCTCCAGAGTCCCCGATTCACACATGCTTCTTTTCAGGAATTACTTAGGTAAAAATGTTGACACAGAACGCGATGTGTGCGCAGATGAAAGTGTGTGTGTGTGTGTGTGTGTGTGTGTGTGTGTGTGTGTGTGTGTGTGTGTGTGTGTGTGTGTGTGTGTGTGTGTGTGTGTGTGTGTGTGAGTATGACGGTCATTTTAATGTCATCCGTTACCCTGCTAAAGAGGTCAGAGCTCCTCTCACTCACACACATCTGATACACTTTTACATATAAAGGTTCTTGATTGACATCATGGGACCCTTGCTTAGCACAAAAGGTTCTTTATGGTGGAAAAAAGTTCTTCACAAAAATTTTTTTTAAATGTTCTTCACAATAACAAAAAAGATGGTTCTTCTGTGGCATTGCTGCAAAAATCCCATTCTGGAACCTTTATTTTTAAGAGTATTTTATAGTATTACAGGTTAAAATAATAAAAAATCATGATGATGACCAACAAAACAATGTAAAATCCACATGCATATGAATAATTCAACCAGACGTGTAGAAATGCATCACTGACCACTTTCACATGGACACAAACAATCCGACTAGGGCTTTACTTTGCATAATACATTATTTGTTGAACTTGTATTGCTCGTGCAGCGACTTATGTTTTTTTATTTTTTAGGCACAGCTGAGCATGTAATATCTGGTACCTGCATGTACCATTAAACACACAAATTCTAATAATACATTATTAAAATAGTACATGTAACTATGTAATAACTATACATTTTATATAAAATCAGAGCAAAGTTACAAGTTCAAATATGAATATGCATGAAAAGGCTTTTTAACAATATAGGCTTGAATATTCATTCTGAATTCCTGATTATAATTTTAATAATTATCATTTTAACATTACCTAATGATCTGTCAAGCATTGCATAATGCATTTTTTTTAAGTGTTACCAATATTGCTGTGAAATAACTGCTTGACACAGAAACTGCATGAAGAAAACAGCAGGTAATGTTAGATTAGCATTAAATACCGCAGAAAACTAGGCCACAAGCAGCGAACATGCAGTCATTAATCATGATATTCTCCATATCATAAGGACGGCTCTGTTAGGATGTCAAAAGATGTTAAAAGAAAAATGTCAGTCTGTCACATTTAAACTAAGTCATTTGGAGACTAATGAAGTTCAGGTCAGTTCATAGTCAAATACAACCAAATCAACATACGCAAGTACATTATAGGAAAATGTAATTCTGGTGACAGTAATTCCTCTCATCTACAGTTTCTGGACAGAATCTCACCTGCCATCTCAAGGCTTCTGCAAAGTTAGATGATGATAAAAAAAGCAATTCAATACTGCAAATTATTAAATAATTAATCGACCACATGGTAACCTGATTAAAGGCCAACAGAGAGAATTTGAGAGTGACAAACCGTTGGTTTATCTATCGCAACTAGAGATGCTGTCAACATTACAGCATCTGTTGATGTGACCCAGTAGTCTTGTTCTTTTAGTCAGATTCAATTATATCTTTGACTTGACATACGTTTTTTTTTTGTGTTAAATTTACTTTAAAATGAATTAAAGCGAAACAATTGCTGAATATTTTGTTTCTACTTAATCTAATTGTGTCCAATCTACTTAAATATGTAAAACTTCAAAGAGTAGAAATTTGGCAGCATTAACTGAAACTGGGCGGTGGATTTTTAGTTCCCAGAGTGCTTTGCATGGCTTGATCAGGAGAGTATATGTGGAAAATAAGTGTTATTTAATGTGTTTTTTAGTAAAGGGATAGACCTGTTTAATGTTCAGTTATGCATTTAAAATTTAAACATTCAATAACATCACAAGTTCATATTACTCACTTTTTATAAGTAATTATTAGTTGGCATTGCATTGTTAGATTCTCAACATATGGGATGAACATTACCCAAACAAATAGAGTGCAAATTGTTACCGAAATTTGAGTAAGTTTGTTTTTAAAGTGATACTTCAATATGTAAGTAAGTATATATTGAGCAAACACCGTAAACTTAAATCCTTTAGCTTTCTGCTTCAGGTCATGCAACAATAGCTCATTTGTGTTTGGGTAATTTTTCTATATTTTCATGTCAAAAATACACTTCTGGAAAAAACCCTGGCTCTGTCATTCCCATGACCTACATTGCGCTCCGCTTCGGTTCACGGACAGACATCATGACATTCTCCGGTCAAATCTGCCGCTATAACCTAGAACTCACCGTTCCCTTAGTCAACTACCTCCTGAGGGTGAACCATAGCCCAAAAATCACCCAACACACACCATACGTCACAACTTTAGTTACAATCTCATTCACTTTTTGAAAAAAAAAAAGGCTTCTTGTTCATGCACAATACTTCACAATTTGTTACATTTCTACATCTACGCAGAACAGTTGCTAAAGTGCTATTTCTGGTGCAATTTGGTGCATTTTTGTTTTGTTTAAAACTTACTTTATGTGTTATCTAATCCTTTTTACAGTGAATGCATTTAATTGCATTTAAATGAAAAAGTATGTTTTTATTTGGTGTAATTTATTTATCTATTTACAATGTTCTAGTTGCAGGATTGCAGATATTTATCTAAAGCATTCACAAGCTTTCTCTTTCAAACTCTGTTACTCGAGACAACGGTGTCCTGATGCTGTTGATGGCCCCTGAAATGATGCAAGACACCGAGAGCTCAGATACAAGACAACACTACGGTGTTTCTGTATGTGTGTGTAAATGCATGAGTGTGTGTGTGCACAGATCAGGTATCATGTTTTCAGGTAGAAGGCAGACAGCACAGAGACGCTTCAGCCGCTGTAATTATGTAATGATGTTATCATACGTCAGTATCAGTATCACACCAAACAAACAGACCCTGTTATGAAAATTGTGAAAAGGAAGGGGAAAAAAGAAAATCACAAAAAGTGTATTCTCTTCGTAGTTACCCAAACTAGATGGACTAAATCTAGAGAACAGAATATCATATAAACTTGAGGTCGGGCTGGGTCACACTGTACGATTTGGCCGTCTGAAAGAAATTTGGTGAATCCTTAAAGATTCATCTGATCCTGGGCCAAAATCTAAAGTCTTTTAGTCGATGGTTTGGCCATTGCGATTAAAAGTGAAATTCTGTCAGCGTCAGAAGTTTTGAGGCACAGCCCAACAGTGTGACTTCTCCTATCAAATTTTGTTACCCACTCATAGAGACTGGAGATTATTTGCAGATTCACTATTAAAGTAACACCAAGTAACTTTTCCTCTTCGGTCGCTCTACTGGTTGGAAACGAAATTGTCCATTGCCGCTGTCGTAAATAATTTAGCCTACCGTCGCACGCACGCTCTCTGTTTACCCAGCACCGGCTTTAGAATGAACGATGTCCACAGACAAGGTAGAGTATGTTACATGATTTCATGAAAGGATGATGTATTGTGACATCAGAAACGAAGAAAAACGAAATAATGACTATTGTAGCGCTTGACGTAAAGCAGTCGAATTTTGTAGTTCTTTTTCTGGTCGGGTTCCTACCCGAAACCCGAAGTTACATAGTGCCAGTAAAAGCGATACAGACCCCGTCAGGCTATGGCAGAAGAGCCTTTCACCCTGTTACGACTCAATGAACCACGGATAAGATTTTGGAAACATTATTTTGAGGTAAACAATGTTACATAGTGTTGCTTTAAATGTAATGAACTCTACTAGAACGTAGCAGTGATAGAAATGTTTGATCACTAAGAAGGGACGTATTAAATCTCCAGCGTTTGCACGACAGTAACGGGGATAAGACCGGGGAGTGGTCTGAAAGAAGGATAGGTAAGATATCTACGTTTTCAATGAATGGAATATAAGTGGATGATATGAGCAGATAATCAATATGTGAATAGCTCTTGTGGCGGGGTGAGAAGAATGTGTAATCTTTAAAGTCCCCGTGAACCGGAAGTTGCAAGCGACTTTTCTCCAGTGCTGTGACGTATTTCCGAGAGAAACGGAATACTAAATGAGGCAAAATAGTGAGCGTGGCTTTTTTTTTCCAACTAGCACCTGATTGGATCTAGAAAAATGCACCTCCTCGCCATCTCTCCTTTCACACGCTGTGTGCCTGTCTACTGTCAGTTGGAGGGGCGTGGTTACGGATGTTAAGCAGACACCTAAACCGTCAAGCCTACCTCATCGGGCAAGGTCCTCCAATGCAGAGGGGAGGGGCATTTTCAGAATTTGATTAAAGATTACGAAGCCAAAAATTTTTTTTGTGTGGATTGACTTGCATGGATGAATTGTTCACCACAAAACGATCAATTTAGGCAAACAAAGACAGTATGGTCAATTTTGATTTAATGGGGACTTTAACACCATAATTTCTCAATCGTCATATATCACATACATTAAATTGATTTATGAAGTCATTAAACAACTTTAAAGAAGCCGGGTCGGATGATGAGAGATGTTGAGGATCTATCAAATGAGGGGTTATGAACCGGAATGAAGTCGCCCCCTAACTAGGTGGTAGTCATTAAGACTGGGAATAATATTGGTGAGCTAAATAAACAATAATTCTGAGGCACTCAAAAGGAATATAAATTTAAAAAGCCTTTATTTAGACTTGGCTATCCATTAAAAAAGATGGATAGCCAAGTCTAAATAAAGGCTTTTTAAATTTATACTCCTTTTGAGTGCCTCAGAATTATTGTTTATTTGGGAAACATTTTGGATCCCCAAACTGAAGAGCACCAAAGGAACACACCTTTCAACACCCAAGTAGCACTCTTAGTAACTCATTTGTGAATATGGGTGAGCTGTTGGTAAAATGTGGTAAAAAAAAAAACGTATAGGAACACAGAACCTGATGACGAACCAGCACTTGTTCCACACACATCTTCATTTTTTTCCAGTTTACTTTTCAAGAAATTATCAAAATTAACACTAGAGATCATTTTTTTGTTTGCTAGCCATCATTTCTATCCCACATGAAATGCAGCTTAGTAACTGAACGTGTCACAGATTGATGATCTAAATCTCTAATGACAACTGAGACCCTACAGTGCTCACAATGGAGATCATGTTTGTACAGTCTGAGAAGCAACAGCCGTAAAGGACTATAATAGATCATTCCGAGTGCACACGGGTTTAGACCAGTAGGCAACATCCACCCATATCCCCTAACAACCCAGACACATTCTAAATTACACTTTAAAAGTGCATACCAACACCCTGGCAACCACTCACAACACCCTAGCATCTTGGAGGAAATTTTTGCATTTTGAAATCTGTTTGTTCAGGAAATGTAAAGATGATGCAAAGAGACTATTTATTACATAATATTACGGATTGCTCCGAGACTTGGGTTGAAGATCTTTATTGGGACAATCCAGAATCAAAGTCCATATAAAGAGCAAAGGCGCAAACAATCTAAAAAAGCAACAGGGCAAAAAACACAGACAAAAGGATAATCCAGAATATGGGCCGAGAATCAAATAACTAAGACACATGAAACCAGGATAAAGCTCAGAAATGCAGCGTAACAACATACAAGACTTCGCAAAGAATGAGTGAAAACACAGGACTTAAATAGGCAAGAGTTAACAAGATAATGAGACACAGGTGGAAGTAACGAGATCATCATGAGACAAGGCAATGGGTTATGGGAAGTGTAGTTCATGATGGGAAAGTGAGGGAGTCAGTGGCTACGTTTACATGCATCCATTAGTAATGGACTGATATCTCAATCGGACTGAAAAGTCTTCATGTAAACACCTTAACCAATACGATTGAGCTCAATCCGAACGAAATTTAGATCGAAGTTAGATTGAAAGGGGTGGTTTATTCCTTTTCTAATCCGATCTAAAAAACATGTAAATATTTGATCGGATTGAAAACCGAAACTTAAAGCTGCTGTCGGCAAGTCTAGCAGATCGAGTGGACTTGGACAACTCTCATGCCCCTCCCCCACTATCAACGAATACCGAGTTCGTGCTCGTCAGTGCGTGTGCACAAAAATTTTCTGTGAACGCACCCGTCTCATCAGCATCCATCAACACCACTTGGAGGTATTCTGCCCTGGCTAATCTACCGATAGATTGCAATTGCTAACGTCATTTATACTCTAAATGAGCTTTTCCGCCATCACTCTTCCTTACTGCGCGAACTTCAGGCGTGTGCATGTGATTGTAACGTGCGCGAGGGGTGGTGTGTGCCCGATCTGTGATTGACAGTCAGATCTCACCCCCCCTGCGCTGATTGGACCCGATGATCCGGGAGCGGTGGATTTTTGCAAAACAAATAACACGCTCCAGGTGGAGTTAGAAGCTCAGGGTTTTTTTTCTAAAACCACTTTATTTATGTTGTTCTGTCGGATTATAGTGTCGATTTCACTGAATATGACAACCAGTCCGTGTTTCAGATTCTCATCCACAGACGACTGGTTTTGGGCATTTGTACGGCGTGATAAATATAAGCAGTATGGCACAACGGTTCATAAGCTCATTGTCTCCAAATTATGACCGGAAATGGATAAATATTAAGTCTGCTGTTTAAAAAATAAATAAAAAAATTTAAGAGAATAGTTATTATGCGCAAACAGCGGGAAACTCTGTATATTCGTGCAGGGTGCGCATGTCAAAAAAATCTATTCCGATTTGAAGATTGTGACATATAAACGCGCAAATCAACCTGATCACATGTTTAGCGTTCATATAAACACTACATTCAGATTCATAAATCGGAATGAATTCAGTCCCATTGAAACTAAAGTTGTGCATGTAATGTAGCGAGTGTGAATGCCCTCTGGTGGAGATCATGGGCACTCTAGTTGGTGGATGTAACACATAATAAGAATTATATTGAGTCTTATGAAATTTTAAAACAGTACACCAGAAAATCTGGAGATATTACATTTTAAATTATTAAATTTAATAACTAAAACCATTAAAATTGTTTTCAGGAATTTAAATAAAGCTGAAACAAAATAAAATATAGCTAACACATGAAAATTATGAAAATTAGAAATGATGCCTTGACGCCTAACTGAAATAATATACGTTTAAACTGAAAAAGTAAAATTGAAAATGTGGGGGAAAAAACTAATTCAAAATATTATTAAATACTATATACTATTAATATATAATACAAAAATAACCATGAAGCAAAAACCACTTAAAGTTTCTTTCAAAAATTTAAAGAAATTATGTTACAAGAAATTATATACAACACAGGGGCAAACCTGAATATTAAATGAACGTGTATTGTGTTCTCGGGTTTTGTTATTATTAAGTAAAACTATGAAAAATAATTTAAGAAGCTGAAATAAAACAAAATTTAAAAAATAAAATGAAAAACTTAAATGAAAATTAAAAATAGTGAATTAACTATTTAACTAACTAACTGAAAAAACTGAAAAAAACGGAAACTAAGTGAAATAACTAATAACAATAAACTAATTACAATGAAAAAAGCATAAGGAAATTACTAACAAACTTACATTCTTTCAAATAAAAATAAAAGCCCATTCAAAATGTAATAAATATTATAATAAATAACACTGATGTTCTCCAGAAGGACAGATATTAATTTGAAATATAGATGAGAAGTGTAAGTGTGACAGTAATGACGTCGCTCTATGATATGCAGAAGCAGGCCAGACAAATAAAGCACCAAACCTCTCTGAGCGCTGACTGTATATATTTAGATATCAGGCCACAGGGTTTCCTCCCTTTTTGCTCTTTGTCGTACATCAGTTCTGTCTCTCTCCCGTATTTTTTTTTGCTTCATAACCTTCATTTTTCCAAGTCTTATGTTAATTTTCTGTGCATGCCCAGCTAACTCATCGCCCTCCCCCCCTTCAACCCACTTAGCGTCTCTAGAGGATTGTGGGACGGCACCCATGGCCAAAGCCTCATAGAGACACAGGTCTCCTGAGTGTCTGAATGATGTGTTTAAAACTCAAGCATGTGTGCGCAAACACTCTCAAACACTTACGAGGCACTCGCAAAAATCCAAAATTGTTAACACTCCTTTTACGTCATCTTTACTTAGGCGTTTCGGAGGGTAAGATTCAAGCCTCATGAGGGACATCTGTGGTTGTGTGGTTGTGTGTGTGTGTGTGTGTGTGTGTGTGTGTGTGTGTGTGTGTGTGTGTGTGTGTGTGTGTGTGTGTGTGTGTGTGTGTGTGTGTGTGTGTGTGTGTGTGTGTGTGTGATCGGATAGCCAGAACATCTCTGTTGTGTTAAGCAGCTTTAAAACAGAGCTCTGATCAATAATGTAGAAGCCGAGAACAAAAACACATACATGAGAAACCTGAAATGAATCCAGCGAGCGTCCATGCCTCGACCTCGACTCACTAATTTCATACAATATCCAGCCTGTGCAATGCCAAACTAATATCAAAAATATCAGCAAAACAATTGACCCCAAAACAAAACAGCCTCAATTCCTCTTTATGATAGTTTTTTTGTCCAAGCATCAAACACGCACCAATGTCACAAGCCAAGTTTCCATCCACTTGTCAATGGAATTATCTGAAGTTTGGTAAAAAAAACTCATGCGAATAAAGCTGGTGAAAGTGTGTTTCCATCAAACGGCTTTAAAGCGAATAAAAACCTGTGCGTAATGACGTCACATGCTGTTTTGCGATCAAATTGGTATATCGAATTGATTTGAGACATTTTAAGGTGTTTCCATTCATTTTCTCACCGAATTGCACAACATTCAAGACAACATTTCAGAACAAAGTTTTACTAGCAAAATGGATTGCGCCATAATAACGTTTCATCCGCGTTTATCGCATAAGCCGTATATCCATCAAGATAAAATCCCATGAGACCGAACGCATTTAATTTGAGTCGATATGAAATTCAATCGAATTTTACTGTTTCCATAAGGCATTTTTCATTCGATATCACTTAATGCGGATAAAAACGTGTGGATGGAAACACAGCAACAGTCTGAATCAAGGGGAAACTGAAGTACTTGAAATCACCCTTTTGGCACATTTTGGCTTTAAAATCTAGTGACTTCCAACCTAGAACGCATTTTAAGGCATCAAGGGCCACAGATCTCCATTCAATCACATTTTATGGCAGCATTGCATGTATTCTTCAGAAAGAAAGCAGAAAGAACTGCAACAAACTCATGAAACAAAGCGAAATAAAACAGTTTAGTTCAATTCAAATTGCATAAAAACATCTGCTAAAACGATCAATTTGATATAAGATGCGTCACTCTCATTTACAATGCCTCCACTCTCATTTACAGTTTTATGAACTGATTTCTGTTTCTTTTTTCCCAAGGGTCCGAGGAAACCGAAGTGCTTCTACTGTTGATTGGATTTGGCCCAACATCACTACAACTAAACCACCCACCAGCCTGGACTTGTACTACTACTACTAAACCGCTCCAAAAGAGAGGGAAGACCAGATTGGAAAAATAGGAAGGTGGAGCGCTAAAGAGAATGAGCGTGGGTCGGATCGGTCGCTACAGTATCGTGTCGACGGAGGAGGATGCTCTGCGTTTAACCACCATGCATGGCGGAGGGATGAATGGATATGGCAACGGCAAAATCCACACCCGACGGAAAAGTCGCAACCGCTTCGTGAAGAAGAATGGACAGTGCAATGTGCAGTTCACCAACATGGATGAGAAGTCCCAGCGCTACCTGGCGGACATATTCACCACTTGCGTGGACATCCGCTGGCGCTACCTAGTGATCGTTTTCACGCTAGTCTTGTGATTTCCTGGTTGGCGTTCGGCCTGGCGTTTTGGGTTCTCGCGCTTCTCCACGGTGATCTGGACAACCCGGCGGGCGACGACAACTTCACGCCGTGCGTTCTGCAGGTGAACGGTTTCATCGCGGCGTTCCTGTTCTCAATCGAGACGCAGACGACCATCGGTTACGGGTTCCGCTGCGTGACGGAAGAATGTCCTCTCGCCGTGTTTCTCGTGGTCTTCCAGTCCATCGTGGCAGCATCATCGACTGCTTCATGATCGGAGCAATCATGGCCAAAATGGCACGTCCTAAGAAGCGAGCGCAGACTCTATTGTTCTCGCAAAACGCCATCATCGCCATGCGTGACGGGAAACTGTGCTTGATGTGGCGGGTGGGGAACTTGCGAAAGAGTCACATCGTCGAGGCGCACGTCCGAGCGCAGCTCATCAAACCGCGGGTTACGGTCGAAGGCGAGTACATCCCGCTCGACCAGCTGGACATCAATGTCGGATTCGACAAAGGGCTGGACCGTATCTTCCTAGTCTCGCCAATCACGATCCTGCATCAAATCGACCAGGAGAGTCCTCTGTTCGGCGTCGCTAAGCAGGATCTCGAAACTGGCGGATTTTGAGATCGTGGTCATCTTGGAGGGAATGGTGGAGGCGACGGCCATGACGGCACAGGCGAGAAGCTCCTACTTGGCCAGCGAGATCCTCTGGGGGCATCGATTCGAGCCGGTGCTGTTTGAGGAAAAGAACCAATACAAGGTTGATTACTCACACTTCCACAAGACCTACGAGGTGCCGTCCACCCCTCGCTGCAGTGCCAAGGACATGATGGAAAACAAGTACCTGGTGGTGCCCAGCGCCAACTCCTTCTGCTACGAGAACGAGCTGGCGATCCTGAGCCACGAAGAGGAGGACGACGACAGTCCGGAGAGGATAAAGCCAGAGCGAGCGAGGAGCCTCAGCCCGGAGAGAACGCCTCGGCATGATTTCGAACGACTGCAGAACCCTCGTTGCGCGGAGCAAAGGTCATACCGAAGGGAGTCCGAGATATGAACCTTTACTTTGACCTTTTTGATACTCAAATTTCATGTTTCGTTCCTGGAGAAACTGGAGCTTCTAAAATGCAGAACAATGCAAAGTGCCATACGGAGAGAATGAGCGAGCGAATGAGCAATGAACAAACGGGTGAATGTGTGAAAGCTGGAGTGACGTGTAGCGGAGGGGAGATGCCAAAGAAGAGAGAGAGAGAGAGAGAGAGAGAGAGAGAGAGAGAGAGAGAGAGAGAGAGAGAGAGAGAGAGAGAGAGAGAGAGAGAGAGAGAGAGAGAGAGAGAGGCAATAGGAATCTTTTTATCCTGCACGGAAAACTTGAATCTTTTCCTTGTTTTGTTTCATGATACTAGTTTAGCTGTGGAACTCTTGATTCTTAAAGGGATAGTTCACCGAAAAATTAAAATTCTGAAAGATTCTCTCATGTAGTTCCAAAACTGTATGACTGTCTTCCGTGGAATATAAAAGGAAATATTTCGAAAAGTTATAATAACAAAATATATATATACTTGTAAAAGAAATGTTTTATAATGATATTAAAATGATATATCAAATTCTTAATTATGAAATTAAAAATTATATTAAAGATTTAAAGTACATGTTTTTTAATATATTTATTATAAATAGTAATTTATTTCTTATTATGCGTTTCAATATATTTTATAAACACTTATATCCACCCTGCACCATATTCGGTTGAAGAGCTACTTATTTTCAGAAATCTATAATTTGGCTTTAGAGGACTGAATACAGTCGTATGGATTTTTAAAAGCCATGGTCACAATGAACTAGGGTTGCAAAGGGACAGAAAATTTCCTGTAAATTTATTGGCAGTTAAGCTGGGGAATTTTGGAAATATTCCAAGTTGGAAATTAATGGGAATTAATTGAAAATTTGGGTAACTGTATCATATATAAACATAAATATAAACATTTTGTTTGGTTATAAGCAGACATGCATGCAAACTAATACACATTTTAAAACATTTCTGATTTATTTGTGAGTAGAACTTTAATTGATTCTTTCATTAAACAACAAATAAACTAGCCTGGCAAGCCAGACCCACATCAAGATTTTAGGTCACCATTGGCATGCCTCAATCCGAGGGCGGGATAAACGGTTGTCTTTCAAATTCCCACTGCACGCAATAGGACAGCGCTACAACCAACCAGAGCAACGAACGCTTGTGGCTGAGTGAGTCCCATGCGTTTTCCCACCAGCGGAGCTAGTTGATATATTAAACTTTTGCTGTATCAGGTCGGCAAAACTTCAAACACATCTTCTTTTTTTAAGAATGACTTAAGTGCTTAACTCCAAGTCCTCCAGAGTCGCGGCCAAAGCCGATTCGAAAGCCGATTCGAACAGAGGTCATCTTAGTTTTCATAGTAGCAGGGAATTCACGCGGAACCGTCACAACTCTGCATTATGTTAACCCCGCCCACCAACTCTATACACGATGTGATTGGCCAGACTAGAGTTTGGTTTTTGCAGCTCGAAGGCCAACGGAGAGTTGCTAGACTACACTGGCTGGAAAATACATTTTGCTGCCACTAGGGTGCGTCTAGATTTCTAGGCTACAAATAAACATGAATGTTGAATAAAATAAAAAGTCTGCACGCAATAGAAAGTTTCCAACTTTTAATTTTGCAACCCTACTATAAACTGTCATTATGTAGAAAAAAAATATATATCTTTTTTTGTGTTCCACAAAACAAAAAAACAGCATACACATTTGAAACTCACATGAGGGTGAGTAAACTATGACAAAATAATGAACATTATTTTTGGTGTGCTATTCCTTTAATGTGTAAATATTTCTGCATAGATTCATGGTTTTGTGTGCAATATTAATTTCGAGCAAGAGAAAAACAAAGACAATGTTACATTTACAAAGAAAAGGAAGAAAGATATTAGTCAATTTATTTTTGCATTCAATCCAAGCACAAATGACAAGCAATGCCGGGGCACACTATCCCTGGAGATCTACACACACACACTGATCAGTGAGACATGATAAATTCCCCTTTACAACTGCACTACCTAGACAGACCATGTGAACAATGTGAGCACCTGAGTGTGTGTGTGTGTGTGTGTGTGTGTGTGTGTGTGTGTGTGTGTGTGTGTGTGTGTGTGTGTGTGTGTGTGTGTGTGTGTGTGTGTGTGTGTGTGTGTGTGTGTGTGTGTGTGTGTGTGTGTGTGTGTGTGTGTGTGTTTTGTGCAGCTGAGCACAATGCCTCATGTGAGACGCACAAGGAGAAGGTTAAATGGCAAACACTCCTAAAACTACAACACAACATGCTCCTGCATATTTGTTAGATATATTTACAGCAAAATAGAGATATATATTTAGGTAGAGAGATATATAATGTAGACATTATCAGTTTGCACCATGTAACCTAATATAGCGGCAGATCTTCAGAGAACTCACTGGGATAATCATCTTATTTGAACTGTTTAGATACTTATTTTTTGTCCCTGAGGCTCTGACAGAAACGCATGATAGAAAACTCTGTGTGAATCCAGAAACTTCCCTTCAAATGTCGTATTTTAATACATTTACCTGTCTTAATATATTTCAACTTCCTGCCGAATTTTTCATAAACAGAATGGGATTCAAGAATGCCAACATTTACTGCATTTCTATTCATATTTAACAAAGAAACTACATGCCGAACTAACTTGAAATATAACGATTGAGAATGACAGTATCACTGATCTATGCACACGGTCGGACTGAGTGTTGAGTACAATCTGCATTTCATCATCTTCTCTTTTCTATTATTGTGACAAAAACCTCACAACATCTTGATGCATTTTAGCAGTTGATTTAAAGGGATGTTCCAGGTTAAATAAAGCTGTCAATTATTACAGAAATGACATAACTTCACCAGCATTTCATGTAAAAGCAAACAAAAATCATGTTTACAGTAATGCACTAAGGAAGTCTATGGGGGCAAGGCATTAAAGGAATAATTCACCCAAAAATAAAAATAAATGATCCCACAATTTACTCGCCCTCAAGCCATCCTAGGTGTATATCAGTATCTTTCTTCTTTTAGCCAAACACAATCTATCTGAGTTATAATAAACAGTATCTGGCTCTTCCGTGCTTTGTAATAACATTAAATAGTTTTTGAAGCCCAAAAAAGAACATCCATCATAAAAGTAATCCATACAAGTCCAATGGGGGTTTTTGTAAGAAAAAATATCCATATTTTTAACTTTATGAACTATAATAAATGTTGGGTCAGAGGTCACCCTTCCGCCAGTACAGCCGTTGCCTGAAGCCAGTGATTATAGTTTATAAAGTGTTAAATCTGGATTTGTTTTGGCTTTATTAGGCATTTATAAACCCACTGGAGCCGTATGGATTAATTTTATGATGGATGGATTTTACTTTTGGAGCTTTAAAAACTCGGGCAATATCCAATGCCATTACAAAGCTGGGCAATAGCCAGGATATAATTTTCATTTTTGGGTAGCCTAAACTATTCCTTTAAAACAGCCAGTGTCTTTGTTTCAAAAACGAATTAGATGTCTCCAGGCAGCCTTTCAAGACGTCGCGTGAAGGTGCTCTCGAATCTCGATTGAATTGGCCAAATATTAAAGCACATCAAACTCTTTGCTTCGAACAGTGATTTGGAGCATGTATCAAAATGCTAAAGCCCCGTGATTTCAGTAAATGGTAAGCGTGCTCTTATGACGTAATAAACCGATCACGCAGCGCCACTTCAAGTCGAACACACCTTTCGTAGGTTATAACTGTTGCGAAATTTTTAGAAATGCATTCTCCGCTATTGTGCATATTTAATCTCAAACAGTTTTAATTACAAATTTGTAAATAAAAAAGTAAAAGTTAATTCCCAGATAGCAAACAGTCATTGAAACTATGTTAAATCAACATTCCGTTGTCAACCTTAAGTCATTGAATCAACATCGAACTCTGATGTTGATTCTACATCATTTTGCACCCTGTTTTAATATTGAAACAACATTGAAATCCAGTCCATAGATCAACGGAATTTCAATGGTATTTCCATTATCAGGAATATTGAAACAATGTTGAAATTTCAACTGAACTAAGGATCAACATGATATCAATGGAATTTCAATCGTTTTTAAATGTTAATTTTAAATGTAATGCCATAAATTAAATAGCCTGCTTTATCTACAACCAGGATGTTTAAAAGTAATGGAACATTTGAAATCGTGTATAAAACACTGAACACACCACACAAATTCATTTTTTAGCCTTTTTATTTAATTATTTGTACTCTTTATTTACACTTCAATGTCCTCTGACGTCTGAATAGTTTGTCGTCCAGTCCCTCCTGCCCGGACTGGCACATGTGAAGGGTGACGGCGGCTGTCCCCGTCTGCTGAGTAACCTACAGAAAACAAAATTACAATGCAAAAAATTAGCATTTAAGTTAAACAGTAGATTGGTACATTCGTTCCGCGAGATGTTTCTATATGAAATATGTGGGGCTAAGCCCCCCCAAGTCCCCCTTGACGCCAGAAAATCTTGATATCGCATAAGCACTAGTAAAACGACTGTTATCATTTCTGAAAACAAACACAACGGAGTTAACTGTATCGCACGCATATCGCAGCCCTGCTCGAGGATGGTCTAATCGGCATTTCCAGTTACAACTCGAGACAGTTCTGCATTTAATAAAAGCAAAGTTAGTCATGTCTTCTGTGTAATTCTGGCCCGCCGCGGTCACACTTCTGTGGGTAGCGCTAGGTGGAGCACTGATAGCGTTGGTTTCGCCGGTGTTCTCCGGCGGTCAGAAGAAATAACGGTGCTGTGTTAATAGATTTCACGACCCTAGCAATGGGGACATGTATTTGAGCTAAATATCACAAAAATAGACTGGACTCGGAGGTTTTGCTAACTTTATAACTTAGAAGAGAACTACAAAGTAGGCCTCTATGCTATTTTTGGCAGATTTTGACACAGTGGTAAAACAAAAATCTATTTCAGTGACTGCAGCACTGCGTCGGTTACTAACGTTACACTATACCATCATGTTAACAATAATCGGCCTAAAAGTATTTGATTTGGTACAATTCATTAATATCAAACATTAAGCAAGCTTACCTTTATGCTTGTGCCAGGGTCCAGAAATGAGCTGTGTCCGGTGCAGACGTGCATTACCCGTTGATCTCCCGGTCAACCAAAAATATTTCCATATTTCCCGGTCAACTATCTATCGATGCATTTTCAATCATATTTCCCGGTCAACTATATGTCGATGACTTTTCAACAGCGTTGTTTCCCGGTCAACTATAAATCAATGACTTTTCAACACATTCATCGATCGCCCGGTATACCAAATATCAATGATTAATCAATCATAAAGATAACTATAGATCAATGTTGTTCCAATATCGTTGCCATCAACATTAATAACATCAGGTTTTCATCGAAAGGGTAATGTTGATTCAACATTAATTTTGCATTGAAATTTCAATATCAACCATAATGATGATTCAGATGAAAAAACAATGTTTATTCAATGTTGGCTTGCTGTCTGGGTTGTCTCTTATTGGCGTGATTATTCAAGCCCTACAAAATACATAGCCTATAGACACTAGCTTAGCCTACATGTTAATTGTATTTGAGGATTTAAATATATTTAATTTAATTTACTAGAATTTATTTACAATTGGTTCGTAAAAGGTGTCTCTGCATGTTTGAGCAGAGGATTCGTTGCAATTTGCACCGTTTTGATCAGCAGAAAAACCACCCATGATGGTGGATACGGAAAATGTTGATGTAAAACTAAAGTAAAAATCAGATATCTGTTTAAAAAATATTGTATCCAATATTTGTGGTATATTTTATGCTAATCACGTTTTTGGTATTTCGTAATCCTTCAGTAGGATGCATGTTAGCAGCGTGCTTCATAAAAAAATGCTATTTGAATAATTAATATTATTATATAGAGCCAAACTCAATGCTTAGAATAAAGACAGCAAGGATGCTTACTAGGTTTTGTAGCCTACGTGTTACATGGAATTATTTATAAAAACTACTTAATTACCTTGATGCGTACAGTTAAATCCAATCTCTTAATTCCTGGCACGAGCACGTTTTTTACCTGGAGAAAACGCCACCTACACGCGTTTCAGTGCAGAAGATGTTCATCCGCCTGAGTTAGTTCCACCTCAAAACGATGATTTAGGAAACTTTAGGTAACAAACACATTTTGCACTGAATAATGAATATAGTCGCTTTAAATAAGTTAAAGCGCATATTTATTAGGGCAAACACAATTTTTGCTTGTTTTCATCTACAAATGGTCAAAATGATTGTCTGAGGTGATCGACAACACACTGATGTTTGAGGTGAGCTTTAGCTGTATTTGACCCGGAATATTGCTTTAAAGAGAGATAATCACTCATTATTAGAAACTGTGGCTCAGATTGAAAGCTGCTGCATATCTGTCTGTCTGTGTATGTCTGTGTGTGTGTGTGTGTGTTGTGTTATGCCACTGTATGTTAGTATGAAGAGCACATTCATGCAGCAATAATGAAAAGATCAAAGCAATATGTGATGTATCAACCACAATTTATCAGGACAAAACATTTCGATTTTACCAGTTTGAAGTGAAGTGAAGCAATGTATTCATTGAGAAAGCACAGAGTTATAATAACTTTTATTATTTTTGAGCTGCACTGTTCAACTTTTTTGTAAAAAAAACAAAAAACAAACCCTGAAAGACAAAAATTTTAAAAATGAATACTTGATCACTCTCTTCTTCTGCTGTTTCATTATTATTCCAAAGCCTTTTATATGAGATGATGCACCTGTGAACACATTCAAAAATATGGATCTTACAACAGACCACAAAACAAAATTAATTAAAGAAATTATGAGGGTTATAAAACTGCCAAGTTAAAGCAGAGATCTGAATCATATAGAGATGCTGTGGGGAGTTGAATTTCTAGGGAGAAATGGGCAAAACTGTTAAAAACAGACAATTTAGGAGACTGAAAGACAATGACAAGAAACGCCTACGAGCCGTGATTCTGCCAGAGAGAACGACACCTGCTACTGAAGCTACAAGACAAACGCCATTTTAATTTGTGTTGTACTGGAAACAAAATCTTTTTGACTGGTTCTTTGTCTAATTGGATCACATCCAACGTCGCTTATGAAGATCAAAACATGCAAACTTTTATGGGGTGTACAAACTTTTTCACATTCTCTAAAGTCATCAGTCTTTCAACTACACTAGAAAAAAACAGTGCAATTTGCTGTAAAAAATGGCAGTTTTTTTTAGTAAAAATACATTTTATTAACTGAAATGTTACAAAAACTAAAATAAGCCTATAACTGATACAAAAAAAATATGAAGAAACATAATGCTTTAATTCACAATAATCAAATATGAGTTTCACAGGGAATTCTGGGAATGTCAATTTATGGCTTTTTGCTGTAGCCTAAATATGATTTGTTCTTTTTTTACTTCCAAAAAAAAAGGTACATTTAACAGTATTTTACTGTAAAATGACATGAAATGCAAGGTTAGAGTACAGTCTTTCTCTGTAAATAGTAAGGGAACTAATTGTTAATAAAATAACAGGTTTTTACTGTATCATTTTTACTGTCAGCCATTCAGAATTATATTGAGAATGTCTTTTAAATTCACTTTTGTTACGGAAACACAAATTCATACTGTATAAATGCTGGCTTGATAAAGCCGTGTTAAAAAAATGTTTAAAATGCCTTTTAAAAGGAAGTTTGAAGTATTTTTGAATGATGCCGTTGACCAAAACACAGAGATGTTTAATAGGTGATGATAATATACCAGCCCAACTAAATTACCCTGCAGAACTTTATCGAACATGACGTTAACTCAGAACAGCAGTGAGTCAACCTGCACGGAGAAACACATGTACACTACAGGTAATGGCTTCAACTCATCATTTGCATACCGTATGCATTTATTAATACATGCATCTGCAGCTCGGACGCTTCTCGCTCCGTCTCTGTGGTTTCTGTTTCCATGGAGAAGTAACAGAGCGTTGTGGTTCCAGGTGTCCTGCATCGTCTTACATGGGCAATAATAATTCAAGAACAGGAAAGTATAGGGTGAGGAGCTCACATAAGATCTTCCTGATTAGATCATTATTACAGCTAGCAATAAATACCTGCACAAAGTATTCATTTGTAATTATTTATTTGTAACAGTTTTTTAAATATGAAAATAATTATCTGCAGTTAAGGCAAGACACCATATGGGTGAATAGGGCAAAAATGTCAACTGATAAATATCACTGTTGATTAAATCTCAGAGAATTGTTTTGCATTACAAAATTCTGAAAAGTTAGGATTAAATATGCAAATGAGACATTATAATGTAATGCTATGTATTGGGTTTGTCATTTAACATGCAATCAAAAGCTTGGATTCTCCCAAAAAGTCTCCCAATGTCCAGACATATCTCTCTCACACACACACACACACACACACACACACACACACACACACACACACACACACACACACACACACACACACACACACACACACACACACACACACTTTAGACTCATGCAGAGCTCTGTTGCATTAAATTAAAGCCGAACTCTTAACACAATCATCTCATGAGACGCTCAGGGATGTATTGTGTGTGTGTGTGTGTAAATGCTATTATTCTTATGTTAAAGTTCTTGTTGTCAGCCCTCAATCATAAAAATATGCTTAACTTCATAAAAAGTGATTGGTGGTTTGAATAGCAGCATGTGTGTTGATGAGTGACAGACGTATGATGAGATTTCACACACCAAACCCACATATGCACTTACATAACTGTGATCATAGAGCGTTAATAGAAGGAAGCATGTTTTTTGAGCTTTGAATCCTCAGCTGCTGGATTCATTATTCACGAAACACTCAATAAACGCCTTCGAAATAAACTCAAATCTGATCAGGGATTTCAAGAATTATTCACAGCTCTAGACTTTCTCTCCCTCCTCTTTTTTCCTCATACAGGGAATACAGGGTTATGAAAGATCATTGCATAAAAATAAAGTGTCCTTTCGTGTTGCAGAAAACCGTGTTTTACAGAAACTAATTATCTTTAACCTTTAAATCAACACAAAGTTTTAACTGATTTTTATATCTGAAATATAAACATAAAGGAATAGTTCAGCCAAAAATAAAAATGGTCGTCCTCTATTGACCCTGTCATTAAAATGCATTTATTATTAAAATGCTGTGGCATTTTGTGGCAGAAATCAAGCATTTTGTGTTCACAAAAGATGACATTATTAAAATGTCAAAAATACTACTTTCATTCAACAAAAATACATAATTACACTGGTTGTCAAAGGCAATTGCTAGGTTTATTTTTTATTAGGTTTTTATTTTTTGCTAGGTTAAAAAAAAATTGAACTTAAAGCCCTTGCAAACTAACCAAAACTGACAAGATCAATTCAGGTAAATTAAAGCCTAAAACTAAAACCATAAAAACATATTTTTATTATTAGGCAACAGTTTTAATTTGTGTTTAAAGTACTAATAACTAAAAAAAAATACTTAATTAAAATATATTTGAAAATAATAATTAAAAATTACAAAAACACTCAACAAAATCACTAGAAATAATCACTAAAATAAAAATAAAATCTAGTATTTACCATAATTCCACCTGACACCGGTTCACTGGTTGTCTTATCTTGCTCGCTGGTGCCCTTGAAAAAATTAAAAATAAAAGCATGATAAAGACCCAAGTAAAGCTGATGACTCCCCTGCTGGCCAGTGCTAACATTACTTCTCAAACAACGTTTCCTACACTACAAAACGGTTTTTTAATCGTAAATAAAAAGACTATTGTTATTGTATAGACATAGTACGTTATACATCTAAATACCATTTCAAGTATTACCAAATTTAAAGCTTCATTGTAATCATTTGCAAAACTGTTGCAAACAAAAATAGTTACTGAATGACAGTGTACTAGATTAGCTGCTAGACTTCTTCATACAGTGTTTCGATAGTCATGTGTTGCTCATCAGTTTCACCAGATCACGTGTTCAACTCATCGCACGTCTTTCTACGAAACACGGCTGAAATAAATGTGTCTCTGTGTGAGCTTTCTACAACGACTGCATTGTTCAATCACAACATATATAGTTTGATGCCTCATTGGTGTCTGTTTCCGGTGGTTTTTACAGCCATATGCTGCACAATACAGTGACATTTTCCATTACAATAGATTTTGTAAGTGTGTGTCAGTGATGAACAGCGTCGTGTTTACCGTTCCAAGATGGCGGACACGTCGGTTTTTTTTAAACGCCCAGTGAAGTGCCTTGAAACAGCATTATTCAATTGACATAACTTCCACTGAAACAGGAAGACAAGAGGGGACATATTGAACAGCTCCTCCCCTTTTTTTTATATAGTCAATGGCATTTCTTTTTTGGTTTATATCACAGCCCGACCAGAGCTGTTGAGCTCAGTAAAGCCACAGTTTTCTAACCGTTTCTCCTCCTAATATCCTCCATATCGCTTTAAATATAGCATTCTGTGCAGAATTCAAATGGATTCGATACATTCATATGATCCGCTCTGTGTGTCGTGTCTCTGGACCGGAGCTGTGGCCGTTTGATTGACACTAACGTGAAACCAGACTTCATTCGCCCCATGAAAAGCATGTTTACACTGTCTAAAATGTTCCCTATCCCTTTATGTGCGATTCATCATGTAGGACTAGGGTGGCCATTTCCATAACACCAAAAAGGAGGACACATATATTTTGGTGATCGGTGGTTTTGTTGACGGGGGGGGGGGGGGGGGGGGGGGGGGTGGGGGGGTTATGGGGGATGTCTATGTGTTGGGTTGGCGCTGAGGGCACGCAACTATAGCTCTCTTCCGCGCGCTGCACGGTTTGGAGCACTAGAGTATGTTCTGTCTCGCATGCGCGGCTCTAGATTCCAAGAGATTTGAACTAATTTACGGGCATCAGAGAGCCGCTATCATTATGCGGGATTTTAAGTTAATTTAAAAAAAAAAAAAAAAGTTAATTTTTTTCAAAAATTCTGCGCAACTCCAAAAAGGAGGACAAATGAGTGTCCGGCTTGAGGCTGCGCCGGACGCCGGACAGGGGGCTTAAAATCCGGACTGTCCGGCCAAAATCCGGACGTATGGCCACCCTATAGGATATTAGAAAATGTGTGAATAAGTGACTAATTTCAGCTGCAGCGTCTATTTATGATGTAGGGGCGGAGCTTCAGATTCTAGAGAGCATTTGATTGGACAGAAAATATGATGAGAAGCTGAAGTGTAGAGTGATGTCATCAAAATCATTGATCCATATTGGCAGAAGTGAGAGACTAAGTTTTGAATGCTTATATCATCTAAATGCGAATTTTGCCATTGTTTTGGAGCACAAGCTTATAGATAACATGAAAGCAAAAAAGAAAAATCCAATTTTGATTTCATGGGGACTTTAACTTAGTGTATTTCTGATTCAAAAACATTTTATTACAGATGCATCACATTCACACACACCAAAATAAAAATATTCATACAGATATGCAATTAGGTGTAGACATACCACGTATAGATAGATATAAAGATTTTTTTTTCTCTATGCAGACTGAGAGAACAGGATAAAGAAATCTTCTCTAAAACCAAATATTTACATAGCAAATATTGAATATTATACAGTGAGTTTTCTTTGTTGTGTGTTCAATACTTTCTGACTTCTAGAGCAGAAGGAATATGGAATTACGTGTTTCAAAACCAAGAACACAAAAAAATCAATGACTCAAAGTGCTTCATATTCATGCAAAAGCCAGTATTAAACATCTGAAACAACACAACGAAAGCATTAAAATGTGCCGTGTTCAGATCGAATGACAGGATAAATTAAGCTCACTATCAGTAGCCGAACGAGCGCTTTACGCCGCAACACCCACAGCAGATATTACGTTTGGTTGCTCTATATTTTGCACGTTCATATAAACCAAAAGCAACACAAAAGCAATTAAAACAGCAATTAGATTCTCCTCAAGTAAATGACTCTCTGACGATCAAACACACTCTACAAAACACTCGCACTCACGTTACCAGTCATTTTATCTCGAGGTTACAGTACTAGAAAGTCTGAAAAAGAGTTATCACGTACACGCGCACAACTTATTTACAATATCATTGGCAAAATAACATCTCTCTCTGTGTCAATAATTCTTCTTCTCTCAGAATATTCATAAAAATGTCTCCAGCAGCCCGAAAAGACACAACAGCAGCCAGTTCTCCATTCAGACGAGGAAGACACACACACACACACATGTCTAGTGTCCTAGTTCAATACTGAGTGTGTTCATATATACTGTGATGATGAAGAACAGCTTCAGGACTTATAGAGAGCAAAAAAGGGTAAAAATATGAGGTTCATCAGAGCTGTAGGTTGGCAAAACGATGCGTCAATATTGAAACGTAATTCCCTTAATTCACACGAACAATATTTAAACACAATCAGAAAGATACAGTTCTTCACCCTGCTTCATCTACCAACCAAGAAGATCTCAATGAAGACAAAAAGAGAGTGAGAATACAAAGAGAGTGAAAGAAAGAGCGTGTTATATCTTCCTGGAGTCTTTAGTTTCGAAGAGCTTCATCCTCTCCTGTACGGTCAATCCCTCCTTCAAACTCTGTGAAAGAGAGAAAGAGAAATTTGATATTTTTCATAATTGGGAATAAATAAATAAAAACAGTCCTTGCGCACATAAGAGAACGCATGTTTCATTTCAATCATGTGATCTTTAAACGCACATAAAAGACACTTTAATGAGGAAAAACTCTGATATCATATAAATAAAGATAAAACTTTGATATCATTGCCTAAGGCGGTTATGGTAGATATGGGAAAATATTTTTTAAAAAGGCTGGTTGAAATTAACCATGTTTGCCAAACAATGACCAATAAAGTGTTCAATTAAAATATATTCTCTGCTGTTTTTAATAGCCTGAACAAAACTTAAAAAAAAAGAAATCATTCAAATTAAAATCTAATTATTAAAAATAAAATAAAAAAAATAAAACCGTATTTAATGAATAACTTCATTCATTAAATACATTTAAATGGCCAACATAAAATACAGTTAAATTATATTTTTGGCTGTATTTAATAGACTGGATAAAACAGTAAAAAATAAAATAAAAAAATAAATATCAATAGTTTAATTAAAAAGGCAAAAAATGCTATTAAAAAAGACTGTTAGATTGCACAACTACATAATCCAAAAAGTAATTTTCTCTTCAGTTCTTTAAACTCAATGGCCAACATAATTTACAATTAAATCCTATTCTCTGCTGTATATAAGTCTGTCATTTATTTTGTATTTATATGTTGGCTTTTTTATTTGCATTTTTAATGTTAAATAATCAATGATAAATCAATATAAATACATAAATAGATGTTACATTGCATTTACTCATGTTTGCTCATTGTATTGCATCTTAAAAACACTGTTTGTCTAAACCACTAAAAACTAATAAATACATCAACTTTTATGACTTCCCTTGATCATATTTTTCAGACATGGCAGTTCATTAGAATACTTCAGACTGAAGTTTGACTCTTTCTCAACTTCACTCCACTGTGGGAACATGCACATTCTTGGCTTAAAGGGACATTCAGGGGGTTTTAAACCAAAGCCTGTTTCTAGATTCACTTGTTTTCCTCTAAATGGTTTTAGATCATTTTCTTTGTTTCCACATCTGTCATTCACCGTCTGAGACTGTGGCTGCTTCACTGTGCAACAGGAAATGACGTTCACATGAACACGGTGTACTATCGAACACACACGGGTGTCCGCTTTCTTTATTATTACACTATTAGATCGCTCTCATTGCCTTCAAGAGCTAAACGAGACACATGACACTTCATTTACTCGTGTCAGTAAGTAATGAAGAATTTTTTAGCAGGAATTTGAGATGTTATTTGGTGACAATTTACCCAAAAGTACACAAAAATAGATGTTTCCTAAGAAAGTGAAAACAGGGTTTGAGGAAAAAAACATTTCCTTAAATGTCCCTTTAAGTTGTTTAATATATTCAGTGCGTATCACAGAGAAACATACAAGAAAAATGACAATAACACACACACAAGTCTATTAAGACGGTAATTGTTTTACACATGTGGTACTTTGTAGGAGACAGTCAATGATTTAATTACCATCATCGGACTTAAAAATGTCAGTGTTTTTCTCAAACCATCTATCATTAGTGTGATATAATTCTCATGTGAATCAACACATTTGAGTTCACAAGTAACAGGACATTATCATCAGAGCCACAGCTGACTGTGTAGTGCACATGAGGAGCACAAAGGAGAGAAAATAAGCATGAACAATTTAAACTTAAGTCAAGGGAGTCATGCAAATATGCATTTACAAACAATTACCATCCAAATAGGGATAAAGTCTACTTAAAGCTACACTGTGTAACTTTTTTAGTTTATTCTTAGCTAAAAACACTTAGTTCTTTCAAAAATATATGTGCTCATTAAGTATATTTAGTTCTTCAAGTAATAAAGTATTCTCGTGAGTGTATAATATGCCATTGAAAATACAAACAGGGTGAGGGGTTCTAATGTCGGTCGCCATGTTGCCCCTCCATCTTGAAAGTACATTAGCCAAAGAGGGGCACATTCAAGCTTCGCCTTTCGCGTTTTAACACTCGATGGCACCGTGTCGAATGTGGACGAGGTCGAACTGGAAGCCATGTTAATCTTGGACTACATTGGCCACCGTAGGAGTTAAAATGAAATCGGAATTGAGAAAAACAGAAACTAATATTCACTGGATGGTCATATACCTTTTCACCGCTAGATGGGGGTAAAAATCACACAGTGTAGCTTTAAACACCAAAAAACGCAAATCACACACACCACACACCACACAACGAAGAAAACTACACAAAAACAGTAAGAACACATAACATTCAGAAAAATGTGATCTATGCTGGTTATGTGTCGACCTGCCAAACCAGGTTAAGTTTCAAACTGTCGGGAAGGTGTAGGGCTCATGCAGGATTCAAAGGCTGTGTTCAAAATGGAATACTAGCTTACTAAATACTGCACAGTATACATGTACACCACCTAGTGTTTAAAACAAATATTATATGAAACAGTAGGTATTATTCCAAGCTAAAACTGTAGTATGTTACATTGATAATTTCACATTGCATGCGAGTGGAACTCCATTATCTAATTTTGCATTTTAAAGTGCCCCTATTATGCTTCTTCTGACATTACGTTTCATGTAGTGTGTTTTATAGCAGTTTGTGAATGTAAGTTTCAAAGATCAAAGACAAATTAAGTTATTGTCTCTTAAAAGCAAGAAGTGATGAAACGAGTCGTTAGTAATTCCAGTCTCAATTCCTGCTCGAACCAATGTAGGTTTGTAACTAATTTGCATAATGCCAGCTATGGTCTTCATTGGCTGCTGGTAAACGTCTACTTTGCCCCGCCCCCAAACACTGTAGCTATATTAGAGACCGGACAAGTTTGGTTTGTGTTGTCGACATGTCGAGAAGACGCTGTTTTCTGCGCTACAAAGGATGAAAATCCACTTTGATGCACTTCCAAAGGATGAGACTCGCGCTGGAATTGATACGGTCAAACAGACGCCATTGTTACTCTTCATTTCACTGTGTATCAATTGCTGAGGAAGAGCTGAAACTCAGATATGGTAATGGGTGTTTGGTTTCCTACACTTGCTGTAATCGACTAATCACAACAGACTGGACCATTTGACCAATCAGAGCAGAGCAGCTCTCGGAAAGGAGGAGTTTAGAGAGTGTCTGAAAAGGTTCAATAAAGGATTCATTCTGTGAGAAAAGAGCTGATGCTGCAATGTATATAATAAGAAAATTATTTTTTCTCTTTAACCTTGTAAACCTATTGCATGTAAACCTATTGTAGGAGAATCCAAAAGAAAATTAGGAACCTTTAAAATAGCATAATAGGAACACTTTAATTAAATATTGTGTAAATGTGTCAAATAAGAGAGGTTAAAATCATGGCAGTAATGCATTCGGTTAATTCCTCACACTGGATATGGAAGTGGGACGCTTTGCATTTTTGTGGGATACAGTATTCTGTGCAATATGCTCCATATTCCATGCTAACATAGCCGTACTCTCACAAGAGCGATGAAAGCTTCACCTGTTGCACCTGATGGGGTCACAGCGGTCAGCTACCCCCGACAAACCCCTCACTCTCTGCCTGACAGGGCAACGTACACATGTGAGGACACACACACACACACACGTGTACACGGTTTCATACTTCATACACATAAATACTAGGCCTGTCACTTAAAAATAAGATGAACGAATTAACAACTTCTGTATAACTTATTTTTATGAGATAAAAGTCAAAATTTATGAGATCAAAATTTACAATTACATTTTTCATTTTGTATTCCGTAGTGGAAACAAGCTTCCATAAATATGTAACATTTACTATAAAAAACTGAATAAATAAATAAATAAATAAATATTGCAGAATTTTGTCTGCCACTGACAGATTCGCAAACTCGAATGTAAAATGGATTGTGGTGGATCAATCACTAAAAATAAACTATATATATATATATACACATACATACACACCAGGGATGGAAATTAACTTTTTTGTCCACCGGCCACTGTGGCTGGTGGATTTCAAAATCTACCAGCCACTCAATGTTTTTACCAGCCACTTTCTTGTTTTTAACCGACAATGTGTAACTGCATGTGAAAATTAATACTACAAGATCTACAATACTTAAGCAGTTTATTTAATCTCAAGTCTCAATGCAATACTGACATTTTCTCTTTCTCTCTTATACACACACAAACCATGAACTGATATACATTTAATTAAATGAGTAGGGCGGATTAAACAAAAAACTGAACCGATGCTGAACCGCACCTCTGGACAGGGAACTACACTAACCTTTTCCACTTCTGGCACTTGCGCTACTAACTTTTTCAGTTACTGGCGCAAAACATGATTTAGTCGCACAAATTATTTATGGTAAGGTATGGATAATAATGAACAATAATGAAACTGTATTGCATTAGGGGTGGAACGGTACACAGAAGTCACGGTTCAGTATGATTTCGGTACAATGGAGTGAAAAGCAAAACAAAAATGCAGAAGGCATTTTTATAAATTTCTAAGCCTTGTATTTTTAAGTTGTATACGTTTTATTAATAAAGGCATAGAACCAGTGTATTTGTAGTGCACTGACAATAGTTTTATACAATTAGTTTATTAATTAAATTAATAAAAAGACAAAAAGACCTTGATATGTTTGGTAATTGTACCTGAATGAATTTAAAATTAATTTGCTATCAGATCAATTTATTTGTTTTCCTTAATTTTAATTAACCTTAACTTTATTCTCATCTTAATTATAAATAATTGATTTCCGTATAAAATAATACTACCATTAAAAACACATTTGATTTTCTTTTTTAATCAATGTAGAATGTGTACCTTTATAAAAAAAACAGATTAGTGCTCTGACTCCGAGGACAAGAAATGAAAACCAATGCGATCCAATGCGATGTCCAAAAGATGTAACCTGTTTTGACTGTTTTGAAATGGGGTTGGATAAATATGTTTTGCTTTTAAAACTGCGCGTGCGTGCGTGTGTGTGTGTGGTTGGGTGACAGTTGTAGGTTACAGTTTGACAAGAGTTTAGAGTGTGACAAAAGTATAATGTTGTGTTTTATTGCGAGTGTACACAAATAAGTAAACACTTTGCAGTTAGAATGATGTCCTGTATGTATGTTTTTATGTTTCCACTGATCGCGCTCGCATCTCTCTCTCTCTCGCCTTTGGGACGGCAAACCGCCTCTGCGCTCAAGCCTCGACGGAAGAAGCGCGCGGGTAGATGTTCGCGCGGCTAGCTCTTTACTACACAAGAGAGCTACCCCGCACTAAAAATAGACCATGCGCTCGCGGCTAGCTCTCCATTTGCCTCTCGTGCTCCCACGCCGAACCTCGACGGAAGAAGCGCGCGGCGCGAGTGTTGAATGTGTGCCTCCTCTAAAAGTGTCCGCCGTCCGGGTGAAACAGTATGCGATTTTTATTTACCCGCCACGGTGGCAGGTAGGTGAAGCGAGTTTACCCGCCACAACACAAAATCACCCGCATTTGGCTGGTGGCGGGTGCTAATTTCCATCCCTGATACACACTTTTTGTATAGTTATAGTCTATATCAATTGTTTTTTTAATCGAGTGACAGCTCATAAACACAAACAACAAATTTCCACATAAATGTACAGGAATATCAATACATTCAGAGTTGTCAATGGCTGACAAGAATATTTATGACACAGACAGACACACTCTGAACTCTCACCTTTGACCTGACCCCACGCATCTGTCTGGATTTTTCTTTCTTCAGGAAATCTGGGTTACTCTTTGACTTCATAATATCTGTATCGAACACAAATACACTTCAGCTCATACATATACACAGACACAGTAAAATGATTAGTGTTTAGTAATAATTTGGCCGGAGTTTGGGAATGATCTGAGATGATCTAATATGAAATTTGTATCAGTAATCGACATGATTTAAATCTACATTTCTGTTTTTAAAATTTTAGGTGCATTTTGAGTAAGTAAAGTAAAAAAGTAAAAGTTAGTAAAATTATTAAAATACATTTTTTATAGATATCTTTTAAAAATTAATACAATAATATTAATAATACAATACAATAAAATATAATACGAAATATATAGAATTGTTTAAGTTCAGTGAATACGTGCACTTCTTAATTGCTATAATTAAATTTAACATTTTAAATTAATTAAACTTTAGTTATGAATATCAGCATCAGTCACTGAAAAATCTATATGGGTTAATTACTAGTACTTCTATGATGCTTTTTTTGTCCTTCAAATAATTTTCCTTTGGTGCACTATGGAAGAAACCCAATCATGTTGATTTGAAACGCCATGAAGCTGAGTAAATGATGACAGAGTTGGCATTTTTGTGTTAACTAATCCTTAAAACGTCTCACCGTATCCAGCAGTAACGCCACTTCCTTCAGCGTCTAATTCCCCAAGAGCTTCTGTAGCAGCCAAAAGTTTCTCCCTCAGCTTGTTAATGTCACAGTCAGCTTTAGCCTTCACGATACTCAGCTCCGTGTAAATGTCCTTGTACTTATCTGAGGCATATTTCTTATCCTGCAACACATATGAACGACACATCAGAACGTGCTAGCATGTGTTCGGAGAGCTGTTCAGGAGAAACACAAGTACTGAGAAACACAACTCATGTGTGTGCGTATTACTCGAAGTGCCGTGTGCAGCTCGTCTTTGAGAGAGTTTATTTCCTGTTTGAGGTACTGGATCTCTGACTCCTTCACTCGCAGCAAAACCTGCAGCAAAACAACATTTAGATGATGTACATGACACATTTAATTGATTAAAAGTCAGATGACAGAGTTTGTGCTGTACCTCCAGTTCATAGATGTCTTTGCCTTGTGTCAGAGAGGAAGTCAATTTGTCTCCACTGATGCAGGAGTGCATTCTGGTGATCTCCTCATTCAGACGATGATTTAGTTCCTGTAACACACACACACACACAAGTTTGTTTATGGGAACTTTATTGACTTTGCAAGTGAATACAGGCAAAAATGTGGCCAGGAAAGGGTTTATTTGGCTTTTTATAACATGTTTTTTTTTTAAACACATCCAAACTACACTTTAAAGGGTTTTTATTTTATCACACTTTATTTGATCTATTTTGTTGTAGATTTCAATCACAATAGATATCTTTGAAGGCCTTTTTCTCAAAATGAATTTTAGTCAGAAATAAGATTGAGTCAAAATGAGTCAGTAATCTCCACTTCTATATTCGGAAGGGTTTTGTTCATATACCATTTGCCTTATTTTATACAACATTTTATTCCTAAAAACAGGGTGAATTTTTTTTCCTGGCTGACATTTTCTGATTTAAGGAGTGATAAATAGAGATATACAAAGTTTACATTTATAGACTCTAATATGTCAACAAAATGAGACCCAGCTTCATCCAATGTTTAGATTCATTTTCTAGAAATGCATGCAAATTGGATATTTAATTAGATAATGCCTCATTTGCATATTTAAACATAACATTTTAGAACTTGAAATACAAAAAAATGTAGTTATAAAAAGTAAGGTGATTTCTATTAGTTATAATTTGTATCCTATCCGTATGGATTGTCTTGCCATAAATAAAGATTATTTATAATTTACAAACCTTAAAAACAATTATTTAAATAAACTTTTTTTTTTTTAAGAGTCTCTTTATCAGGCTGTTTTCAGAAAGTTTTGTTTGACCTGGTTGTGTATATGCAGTTTCTGGTTCTCTCGCTGGCACTGCCCCAGCGCCTGTCTCTCTGCTTCCAGCGCTTGAGCCAAATGTGCGTTTTCCAAACACTTCTGAGAATATTGCTCAGACAAAACCTCCAGTTCACGATGGATAGACTGCAACTCTTCTCTACATGGACACAAAGTAAATAAACACACATCAAAACTTCCAAAAATTGGCTTGGTTAAAAGCAGTGTTGGGTAAGTTACTCAAAAAAAGTATTTAATTACTAGTTACTAATTACCTCTTCAATAGTGTAATTAGATTACTGTACTAATAACTCTCTTTAAAAAGTATTTAATTACTTTTAATTACTAATTACTTTCTAAATCCCATATCAAACTCAAACAGCTGAATAATACAAGGATAGACATGAAACTGTTTTGATTCTTTCAAATAAATACTATAAAATTGCATGAATTATCCTTAAACTGACCAAACAATTTAAAGGGAGAAGGTTACATTATAAACATACTTTTTAACATCAGACAATACATTTTGATGTTAAACCCACTATTGTTTTATATAGAATTGTTCTAGTTAATACCAGTCTGTTCGCATGACATTTCATACTTATTTTACAAGATGGCTAATTCGTACAAATTTGTACGAGTGAGGTCGTACGATTTAGACACCTCATAAAATGCATACGAATTGGATTGGTCTATATACACAGTATTTAGCTCAATTACATCAGAAGTAACTGTAATTACATTACAGAAAAATTAAGAGTAATCCCTTACTTTACTTTTTCAAGGGAAAAGTAATTAAATTACATTAACTAATTACTTAGTAATTAGTTACACCCAACACTGGTTAAAAGCATTAATGAATAAATGTAAATCTTCTTAGTGACAACGGTAAACCAAAACAAGAGTGATTTGTGCAGATATAGAGATGTTTGGTGTCTTACTCGTACTGTCTGCGCAGCTCCTGGATGTCTGAGCTCCCACTACTCAACTGCGATCGTTGCGTTTTCTCCAGTTCTTCGCGATGAGCATTTTTCATGGCCTCAATCGCTGCACACAAAACAATCTACTGTGATGCTTCAACTCAAACTGGAAGTAATTCAATGTCAATGAAAAATTGGTGTATTTTATATACAGTGGTGCTTTTATTACCAGCAATAGTGGCATTTGTTTCCTCCTCCAACAGTCTTTCTTTCTCCTCTAGAAGTTTCCGGATCTCCCGCTGATGCTGTCTCTGAATGTCCTCTATCACCTTCTGATGCGTCTCCTCCATTGCTACAAATCCACGCTCGCATGTTGCCTGAGTTCCACAAACAACATCAGATCACAAACACAAACAAACACCAAACACAATCTATTTACCCTAGCGGGCTCTCTACTAGGGCTGGGTATCTATTGGTCTTGGTGCATTTTTCTTGGTACACCATTTTAGTGGCTTGATGGCGAATAGAACGTCTATAAAATGTACTCAGCAAAGCCCATTTTTCATGTATTTGGCACATTAATGGTCAATTAAACGACCAGTCTTGGAATTTTAAGAATCGATATAACCAAATTATGCAGATGAAAAGCTTAAATCAGAAAACCAATCGTTACCCAGCCCTACTCTCTACAGGGCTACAGAAGCAAACTGAAGTTACAAACAGGGTTGGGTGGCATCAAAGGGGATGGATGGACTCATCTTGTTCATCATTTAAACATTTGCTCTTGTGATGAGAGATGACAGATAGCACAGAGGAATGAAAGCAAATCAGCATGATTGATTGACTAGTGCAAATTCATGCAATCACACTAACACAGTAGACAACAATGCTAACACTAAAAAGACACAAGGTGTTTTGAACACAGTAAAAGCACGTTTGAGCACAGTAAAAGTAAAGATTAATTTGTAATAGGTGTCAATCATGGTCATTGTGTGTGCTCAAAACTCCCAGTGCAGCTAATGTGCACTACAGCATTGAAAAAATGGAAAGCATCATGGTTATGAGGCTACAGGGTTGCAGTTATTTTCAAAAATCCAAGAGGCCATAAATCATATTTATATATAAATACATAATTATAAATGTGTAATGTTTCTAAAACTTGTATAAACAAATGCAATAAGCAATATTCCTAAAACGATTATCAGCTCAAAACCACTGCAACCCAAAATAACAGCAACAAACTAAAAACATGGCGCCATGGCGGTGGATGGGTGTGACATTAAATTTGAAAGGTGAAAGGTTAAACCTTGAGGCTGTCCAAGTCTCGTTGGTACTTCTCCCTCAGGCTGGTCAGATCTCCATCCAGTGGTTTCTGTTCCAGCTCCTCTCTCATGCGGCTCAACTGCATTTCCAGCTCCTGGACTCGGAGCAGGGACTCTGAATCCCTGCACGTTACCTGATCAGATCCATCCCCTTCCTCCATGGGACATGCATCGACCTCAGCTTTGTTCTCCACTTTCTCGTTCCTCTCCTCCAATGAGCAGATGGTCTGGCTGTAGCATTCTTGTAGCTTGTGGAGCTCCTCTCTGTTGGTGTGTTCTAGTTCCTGGACCTTACTCTGAAAATCCTGCTCAAGTTTTCGGATGTGCTCTTTGTGGCTCAACTCAGCATCTTCCATTTCTAGCAGCAGGGTCTCCAGCCTGTGTTGGTTGTTTGCGGCACGCTCCATTAAGTCGAGCTCTCTGGTTATCTGGTCCTGTCCGGCCTTCCCATCTCTTCTGCATGCCTGCTCTTCAGCTCCTCTTTCTCCCTATGAAACTCCTCTTCCAACTGGTTTAAGTTCTGCCGTTGCTCCTGCAGCTCCCTGAGCTTATAGGATAGTTCCCCTCGAAGCATGTCATTCTCCTCCTGCAAGGAACTTATAGTGTCAGTGAAGCTCAGATGCTCTTTCTCTACGCAGCTCTGGTAGTGCCTTTGGATGGCTGTAACACTCTCAGCGTGTTCTTGGACGAGCACTGCCATGTTTCGGCTAGTCTCCTGGCAAAGAGAAAGTTCCCTCGTGTGACCTGCTCGCAACCTGCAAGCAACATATGTGACCTGTACCTGCATCAAGGCCTCTCGCATGCAAACCGAACTGGAGTCGCTGCGCCATGAGCTCATTTGGATGGCATTCGCAAGTCCGGAAAGTGAATTTGTTTCCCCTTCCTCGCAGACCCTCTCAATTTCCTGAGAAAGATTACGGAGGGCTTTTGCTTGCTTCTTGAGCTCAGCAATGAGATTTTCCCAGCCTGTTTGCAGATGTGATTCTGATTCTGCGCTATGGGATAGCGTGCCGATGGCTAAGTGTCTGCGGACAATCTCTGCTGCTAAACTTTGAGCTTCCTCCATCTCAATCTGCTCCATGTAGGGAGCAAGTTCAGGAGGAGTGACATCAGCAAGATGATCAGTATTGCTTTGGGGCTTGCTCTCAATTTGAGCATGCTTTGATGCACTAACAGCATCTTTCAGAGCCATGTCTCTTTGTTTTAAAGTTTCATTTGCTTTGACCAAGTCCTTTTGAAGTTCATCAAATTTTTCCTGAAAATTCATTGTTAGGTTCTGAAGTGAATAGGCAAGCTCGGCACTAATGCAGGCATTCTTGATGACATCCTGTGAAAAAGCACTATTTGCTAGTTTACCCATCTCAAGCTTGTCCACCTCTGCCAAGAACATAGTCTCCAGCATAAGTTTTCTTGTAAGTACATCAGCATAAACAATTGAGAGACAGCCATCGCAGTCCTTCTTGATGTTTTCGGCATCCTTGTGAATGGAGTTTAGGGCCGACATAATATCAGAGTTCAGGTCCTGCAGAGAGAACCCCATCCTCTCCAGAACTTCAGCCTCAAAGGATAATGTTCTGGCAAACTGTTTTATACTTTCCTTCTTTAATTGCACATCTGGTGCATCAAAGCTCTGGCACGACTCATATAATGTGCTGCCCTTCCTCAGGTATGTGGTGGCACAAACCAGCAGTTTCTCTACTTCTGCAAGGGTACAAATGAGAGATTCAGTAGAACTGGTCTCTTTCTGATTGCTAAGAATTTCTCTGACTTTTTCTGTGCAAGACTCTACCAGTGCCAATGCCTTGTCATATTCATCAGTGTCTTGCTCACCAAAAGTCTTGAGGGATTTCTGACTGGATTCATCCATTGGTAATTCATCACAGGTTTTAGCCGTGCAGTCCTCCATGGTTGCTCTGGTGCTCAGATGTTCCTGCATCGCTGAAAGATCAGGCTGATCCCGTATCTTTTCAGTGAGGTGTCTGAGCTTCTCCTCTGTGGCCAATAGTTTGGTTTCCAGAGCATGTATAATGGAGATGAACTTCTCTGGATCTCTGCACTGCTGGAATGAACTGTCACTGGCTACACTGATATCTTGGGTCAGGCTCAGGTCATGCATTTGGTCTAGGCTCAGATCTTGTGTCAGATCCAAAGACGTGTTTTCCATTTGAAATTTGTCTGCTCTCTGGGACCGCTGATAGGAATGGCACTGGATGGTGGAAAAGCGAATCCTCTGCCGCTTTACCAAGGACATTTCCGTCTCTGAGCTACTTCTTGCAATAGGAAGTTGGGAGAGACTTGAGGATGAGGAAACATCATGTTGCATCCCTTTCAAACCCTCAAGCATGTCTTCCTGGGAGCGGCAACGACGCATTCTGAGATCTGCATATCCAAGTCGCAGGGCATTGAGGTGTTCCTCCAGCTCAGCAATTCGATCCTCTGCAACCACCAGTTTTGCCTGCAGCTCCTGTTCTGCTCTTCGGGACTCTACCAGTCCTGGATAATCATGCTCCATTTTAGAAAGAAGTTCCTCTTTTTGCTGCAAGCAAACTTCTGTTTCTTCTAGACTACTGCCTAAGGCAGCCATCTTTATTAGGGCCTCGCTCAAGTCCTGCTCCTTCTGTCTGATTAGCTGCTCATACATTTCCTTTGTTTGCTTCACCTCCTCTTCCTTCTCTCGTAGCACTTGACTTATCCTAGCAAATTCTTCCGAGACACGCTCGTACGAGCTCTCAAGGGAGTGATAGTCTGTTTCCACCGTAGTTAAACATGCCTGTTGCTTTCCAACCTCTCGGTCGGCCTCGGAAATCTGATTGAGGAGTTCTTGACAGCGGCAAGTAAGCTGGTCACGTTCCTCCTCCAGCCTCCTCACACTCTCCCGCAACATTTCCACCATATCCGCATGCACCTCCAACTCCTGCTGAAGACGATGTACTTCATCCCTGAGTCCCATAGTTTGCATCCCACCACTCCCTCTCAGCAGCGCCTCCACTTGTTCTTGTGCCTCTTGCAGTTGCTCTTCTACTTCACGCCTTCTCTCTTCGGATTCTGACAACCTCCAGGTCAGTCCCTGTCGCTCCCGCTCATGTTTCTCCTCCAGGCTCCGCTGCTCTTTTCTCTCACGCTCCTCTCTCATAAGCTGAGCTTCCTCAATGGAAATCAGACGCCCAGTGGTTTCAGAGAGTCTCTCCTGTAACCTCTGCACGTCTCTATGCTGATCTTTCTGCAAAGCTTGCTGCTGTTCGAGCTGCCTCAACTCCTGACTCTTCTCTAACAAACTGGCTTCAACTTGACGTAGACGTTCCTCGCTCTCTCGCAGCTGTGACCGCAACGTCACCTCATTTCGGACCCATTCTTCCTCACGTTCTTGACAGCGAACCCGTTCAATTTTCAGTTCGCTGCGCATTCGTGCCACAGCCTGCTCGCTCAAGACAATCTCCGCCATGGCAGCTGTTAGCTTTTCCTCCAAGGCCTCGATCTCTGCCTCATGATGTCCTATGATATCTTTAGCTTCGCTGTAGCTACGCCTCAAGCTGCCAACTTGTTGACTGGACTTATCTTGCTTCCGACGCTGGGAATCCAGCTCGGACTTTAGATCCTGGTTCAGTTTGCTGAGGCGCTGCCATGGTGCTCGGTGAACAGGGGTAGACCTGTCGCTGCATCAGACGAAGGCTTTGCAGCAGTTGTGTCACTCTTTAAGAGATTAAGAGGAAAGTACAATTAGTAACAGGAAGTCTTCTCTTTTATGGCCACATACATGATGCTCAACGTCTTCTAGGCTGTGGCTGGGAACCCAGGAACGTTTGGAGTTCAATTTCCGAAGTTACATACTTACTCAAGCTTTCCACTGTGCTTTTTCAAGATAACATCAAAGATGGAGAAAACGGTGCTCAACAATGAGGGAAAAATGTGAACACAATAAAAAGGGAAATAAATGATCTAAAGAGGCTGTGGAACTACAGAATGCAACTATGAAATGCAACTGTGTATTTGTGTTGTGGATAATATAAATGACACTCTACAGAAAAAAAATACAAGAGGAAACTTAAAGAGATGAGGAAGAAACAGCTGGAGTAATACTACACCAGATTCTAAAACAGCAACTAAAGGAAAATGAAAAACAGAGAATGATAACACCATGCAAATTATGCAAAGGATGACAAGAGATGAATGAGACAACAACAAACAAAAAATAGAAAAGCACAGCTGAAAGCTTGCCAGATATTCACATTTGTTATCTTCAGAAAACTTGTAGTTTGGTTACAAGAGTTTTAACCAAAAACCCAGTCAGAGCCCAGGGAAAGAAAGACATTGCAGATCAGTTAGTACCACTCATGCTGAAAGTTTCATTAACACCCAAAATTATATTAGTATTGAAATCAAAAAAGAAAAAGCCACAAAAACTACAGAAGATTTTGATTTCTGTATCTTTTCTGGCTAGGTTCAGTTCTGTTTGGGTACCTGTAATACATATCCTTCCCGGGCGTTCTGCTCTCTCCCACGCGCATCCTGAAGTTGCTCCTGTAAGACACTGTTCTGCTGCTGGAGTCTGGCTAGCTCCCTTTGTGCCTGACCCAACTGTGAACATTAGCGTACATCAAAACAATCAGATTTGAATGAGGAAATTACATAATGTCCAAAACTGATCTGAATGCAATCAAAAAACCTAAGTAGATGGCAAAAACACACAAGTAGCACATACTAATCATTTTATGATGGAAAATGAGGCAACGAATAAATACTGATGGTTCTTACCTCCTTTTCCAGTACGGTGGTCATCTCTTGTGGAATGACTCTTTCTCCAACAGGTGTATTAGGGGTATTAGGGGAGCTGCCAGCGATCGGTACCTGCTTTTCCTCTCTGAGCGGCGTTGTTTCTACCTGCTGCCACCTCTGCTCAATTTCCACTTGGACATTAGAGTTTCTGCGGGCCGCTTGGTGACCATCAACCTCCTGCGTGTCCCTGAGTTGGTCCACATCCATTTTTCCTTGTTCCTGTGGCACTTTATGGGGGAGCTTTGACGAGAGCTCTGACGCATTGACTGCACCCGCTGTCGGTGTGGTCTGATGGTGGTGCATATATTCCTGCACCACTTCTTCATCTCGCTGTGGCAACTTGTCAATATGGCTGGTGGTAGTAATGGAGGATGACGTCTGATGAGAGGAGGTGCTAGAGATGGGAGAGGAGGCAGTAGAGGAGGTGGAGGAGGGTGAAGATGAGATAGTGACGGAAGTGTCTGCCCTCTTCATTGAGGGTGGTCCGCTCCCGTTTTCTTGTCCTGAGCGAAACTCGGACCAGTCAAATGTTTTAGAGCGTCCCTCTCGCTTGTTGACTCGACTCTTTTGCTCGGGAGGCGGCGCAGAGTCTGTGATTACCTCATGTGACTTTTTATCTTCAACTACAGAGGTGTTCGAGAGTTGCAAAGAGTTAGGAGGGGGTTGGATGAAGTTTTGTTCCACATTTGATCTGGTTCGCTCTTCTGGAAGGGAACTGTGACAAGAGAAGATACTGAATCAATACACTATACAGTATGAGTATTTGAATTATTATTGGTACTTGCTAAGCACTTAGTAAGCACTGCCACTCCTTAAATATTTGTTTTTTCACAAAGAACTGTTGCATATGGCATTAGGGGTCAATCTGAATGGTTACCGAAAACACACAGAATTAATATCTTAATTTTGGACATAACTTTAGAGGGTATGCGTATGCATTGACATCACTTTCCCGCCGGAACACGCCCCAGTCGGACTGAGTGGCAAAAGAGCTGCTGTTTGACTGGACTTAATAGTTTAAGGATTAGTTCACTTTTAAAAAAAACTTTTGCTGATAATTTACTCACCCCTATGTCATCCAAGATGTCCATGTCTTTCTTTCTTCAGTCGAAAAGAAATGAAGGTTTTTGATGAAAACATTCCAGGATTTTTCTCCATATAATGGACTTCAATGGGCCAAACGGTTCAAGTCCAAATGACAGTTTCAGTGCAGCTTCAAAGGACTTTAAACGACACCAGACGATGAATAAGGGTCTTATCTAGCGAAATGATCAGTTATTTCAAAACTAAATAAAAAACTTTAAGTTTTATTAGCACAAATAAACGCGTTCGTGACTCTTCTGTTCAAAACTCGTTCATCAAAATGAACGAATCTTTTTTCGAGTCATTTCATTCATAACGAACGAAATGACTGGAAAAATATTTGTTCATTTTGAACGAGTCTTTTTTTCAAGTCATTTCGTTCTTTCAACAAACTAAATGAACGAAATAACTCGAAAAAAAGATTTGTTCATTTTGATGAACGAGTTCGAACAGGAGAGTCACGAAACGGTTTATTTGTGCTAATAAAACTTAAATTTTTTATTTAGTTTTGAAATAACTGATCATTTCGCTAGATAAGACCCTTATTCATCGTCTGTATCGTTTAAAGCCCTTTGAAGCTGCACTGAAACTGTCATTTGGACCTTGAACTGTTTGGACCCCAGTGAAGTCCATTATATGGAGAAAAATCCTGGAATGTTTTCATCAAAAACCTTCATTTCTTTTCGACTGAAGAAAGAAAGACATGGACATATTGGATGACATGGGGGTGAGTAAATTATCAGCAAAAGTTTTTTTAAAAGTGAACTAATCCTTTAAATTAAAGGTTGGACTTTATATAGTGTTCCTTACAACTTAACAAAAATCCAGTGATCCATGGATATTGAAATGCATCCAGGAATTGTGGTTCCTGACATTTACAGTATATGTGCCTGATTTCGACGCCAGGGAAATACATAAAGCAAATTTGCCAGTGAATCCTTTACATAAATACAATATATAGGTCTATATCCGGTGATCACATATATCAATGTTATATATATCATCATATCGTTCAGCCCTAAATCTTTTTGTCAGTTGTTTTTTTTTTTTTTTTAAACATCCAATTATGCAGAATATACGATGGTAAATATTTAATTGATGAGTTGTCAATACAATACAGTATATAACAATACAATATATAGGGTATGATTTTACCCCAAAATTCAGCATATTGCTACAAAATGATAACTGCAAATCCACCTTTGCTGCCTTGAGTCCAGTTGTTTCTATGAATTGCAATGATCCATTTGCTTCTCTTTTCTGTAGCTTTCGGCAGTCTGTAAAAATATACCTCGGATTTCTTGTCCAGTCAATCTCAAAGCTCATTCCCATTTTAGATGCGTTTTGTGTGTTCTTCGTGGCATTCACGCTAAAAACCAATGCTGCCACTCAGTCTTTTTGCCACTCAGTGGGCGTACCCGCAGTCACTTCGGCCGATGGTGACGTCACACGCATACCTCCATACCAAGATGAAAATGTGTTGTGAAACATGCACAGTGTTAACAAAGAGACTACAGCGTCTAAAAAAACACACACACCCAAACCACTGAAGACAGGATGGTTTGATTAATGGTTAGTAGGGTGAGGAAAACCATCTGATCACTGCATGGCATTCAACCACCGTCAGACATGTCGGTAAACACTCATGTGTGTCTGTGCACGCTGCAGGGTGTGTTCTAAAAGTGGGCACTGATGCAATGCTATTTTTCATCTCCTTCAAAGAATGAGTTGACGTAACATCACAACAAGAAATAGGGAGACTGACGAGGTGTAAACATAAATGTTGCTGTACCTGCCATCCTGTTTACCAGTATATTCAACAAAAACTGTCAATAGATAAAACTTCAAATTTTGAATGAGCTGAAATATGTTTGTAAATATATTGTTAACTTATCTAGAAGTATTAAACATATTTTCCTTTCAAAAATCTATTACATTTAGTTTGAATGCATTAAATTAATTATTTTAAGAAAAAAATGTATTAAGAAATTATATATATGTTTTTTAATTATTGGATATTTTTAACAGGCCTAAAATAAGAATAAGTACCATCCAATAATTGATAACTGATAATTAAATTCCGTATTGTGATGTTTTCAGCTTTGGTAAATGTCCCATATGGATTAGATTTATACATGAAAGTTCTGTTGCATGTCTACCTAATTTCTTTTAGAAATAATTACACAGAACACCACCATACCCTAACGGTGTAATGTGTGTCTTTATATGATTTTATTTTTGACACACACACACACACACACACACACACACACACACACACACACACACACACACACACACACACACACACACACACACACACACACACACACGAATCTAAATTTCAATTATCATCTCACACATTTTAGTCTTTGTGTAATACAATTAAGTGTCATAAATGAACATGTTAAATGAACAGCCCCATTTTAAACATGGCAAACGACATAAGCAAAAAAAGAACAGGAATTACTAACATAACAGATAGAAGCCAGAACATCACGACACACATCGCTAAACTCAGCTGACACAACAGCGGCCACAAATACACACACACAGGTTTGAATAAGAACAGGAAATGCCAACCTGGGCATAAGAACTGAAAGTTTCAGAGAACATTTTTCCTGTGGTCAGATAAACAGAGCAGGAAAAACACAAGAAAATAAATTATACAGGTAAGTAAGGAACAGAAAAAAACCATAATAAAAAAAAGTTTTTGAGGAAATCTCAAGAGGAAAAATAAAGTTGACATCTTTCCAAGAAAGATTAATTGCTTTCCGAAAGCATGTACTGTTTATATAAGGGTGTGTATCTTTAAAGGTAATTTTTGGTTTGTAATTTCTGCATTACTAGCTGCCGAACTCACAGCATTGGTTGAGCCAGTGTTGTTATGCCAGGCCCAGGAGAACAGACTTAAAATACAAGTGTTGCCACTAGAGGTGCAGAAATGACACACTTCACCTTTATGCTATAGATTTTCCTAACTAAGTTACAGAGGGAAGTCTAATTTGTAAATGTTTGATGTTCTTTTTCCATACTTTTCAAACTAAACATGATGTTGAAGCTCACCGTGTGACATCAGGAGCGATGGTGGGCCGCATGTTCTTCAGAATGGCCTGAATCCAGTTTCTACGTATCCCAGAGGTCATAGCAGACAGTGTGAACGCCCCTTCTTTACTCTGAGAGGAAGACAAGGACACGGAGTCGATTGATCAGATGCATGACAGCTGAACTAAAAGACTATTTCTGTTCACTTCTGACACTGCTGTTCAATTCGACTACAAGCGCCACAGAATATATAGTAAATCCAATGAGTTTTACAAGACTTTTTTAGACGATTTATTTATAAAATAAATAAAAGGTTAACAAGTTTACTTAAAAAAAAAAATTTCAAAAGGTTATCTTGTACTATTTTTTTTTTTACCCCTCTCAAACTAATAAGAATGTATTGGTTATTTCTTCAGCTCTTAATGTTTTAGATCCAATGAAATATAATAAAATGTAAATTATTATATTTATATTAAATATAACAATATAATAAATATAAATATTTCAGAGCTGAGCATAGCCATAAAAAATATATTATAGGAAATATTATATGAGCAAATATATATTTTTATAGGCCTAGATATCATAATTTTAAAATTCCTTGATACTTCCATTTCGCCACGACTGTGGGAACCTTGCAAATTCACAAAAGAACTGAATGAAAGCATTTCACAGTCCAGCATCTTTCTCTCAATAACAAGATTATACCACAAGAAATGGTACAAACTTGGCAACCGTTTCTGACCTTTGTGGAGAACACTTCTGCTAAAGAATTATTCTGAATGTACATGTTTATATATTATTATTTCTTTTATTTTTCTTTTATTTCTGTATCATGTATATTTTTCATAATCCTTTAGTAAAATAAAAAATAAACATTGAGAAAAAAAAAAAAAAAGAAATGGTCCAAACACATACTGGAATAAAAGATTATGATCTACATCTAGTGAAAACTCGAATCTGGCAGATCAGACGGTAAGAGGAGTTTAAGATGGGAGTTTAGTATTACGTTAGTTTATCCGTGGCATTCTCTATCCAAGGCATAAAGATAGCAGGCTGAAGTTATATTTACAGTTGTTATTCATTTCTTGACACTGACGCCCCGCTGTTCGTCTGTACACAGAGACGGCCAACGCTTTCTGCTATATCTGACATCTCTAAAATAACTTCAAAAACAGCACCAAGGAACCTACAGTCATTCGCCAACTAGACGAACAACACAATATCAAGTACATCTCAACAGCTTTATTAATAAAACACAGTAGCATGTAAATTAAACATTTATCATTATATTTTTATTTTCCATTTTTGCATCCACCAGATGCTTATTTGCAATTAAAATGACTATCCGGGAAAAAACGTTACAACTTTGATATTAAAAACAAATATTTGATATTAAAAAAAATCTATTTGTCCTTTAGTAAGGGAAAATGAGTATTAGACAAACGTCTGAAGTGTGGCATTGGACTTGTGGGGGGTTATTTTAGAGGGAAGTGATGATGTCACACCTGCTGACAGATCAGGTGACATTAGTGATGAAACAATGCTTAGTGAGGAACAGCGTTAGGGTTACAGATAACATCACCAGGGCTTTATTTAGGTGTGAAAACATGCCACTGCAATCCTAGGAATATATTTGTCTAGCATCAATAACTCAAGAGCCAAACCAAAAAAGTTAAGTCCAAAATTTTTGTATGCGTTTTTTCATATTCATCATTCTGTGGCTCTGAATTGTCAAAACGATCTCTAAAAAATGCTTGCTACAGATGCGAAAAACACAGGTTATTTTTATGACGGACGAAAGTTTTGGAGGCAGTGTGTAAACGTGATTGACATAACGTGAGGTTGTATTTATTTTTTATGGATGGACGAGAATTTCGGACTCGGTGTGCAAGGACCTTTACGGTTAGATCATTCAGTAGTTTTGGTATATACATAAACAAATGGTATATAAACTATGTTTGGAATAATTACGATTTTTTAATGTTTTGAAAGAAGATTGTTAAGCTCACTAAAGCTCCATTTATTTGATCAACTACACAGGAATAACAGTAACATTGCAAAATAATAATATAACAAATTAAAATAAATGTTATCCATTTCAGTATATTATAAAATGTAATTTAATGGTGTGATGCAACGCTAAATTTTTAGCATCATTACTTCAGTCTTCAGAGTCACATGATCCTTAAGAAATAACTCTAATGATGATTTTCTGCTTAAGAAACATTTCTTATTATTATCAGTTGTGCTGGATAATATTTCACTATTTTACTGTTTTTACTGTATTTTTCATCAAATAAATGCAGCATTGGTGAGCAGAAGAGAAAAATAAAAAATCAGAATTATTCCAAAACCAAACTTCGATAGTGTACATCACTGGTACACTCTTTAAAAAAAAAAAAAGGAAAGGTTCTTTGTTGGCATCGATGGTTCAATGAAGAACCTTTAACCCATTCCATAAAAGGTTCTTTATAGTGGAAAATGGTTCTTTAAAATGGTTCTTTTAAGAACGGAAAGGTTCTTTGGGGAACCAAACACCTCTATAGCTTTACTTTAGGAAACTTTATTTTTTAAGAGTGTATATTCAGACCACCCAGCCCTACAACACCACAGTCTTTACAGGGGTAAAATACAACCCAACCAATAAAATATCATCACTCACGAGGATTTGGAAGCCATAGTTCCTCTGAACTGGGAATTCGTTCACATCGTAGCATGTGGACAGATCGATCTCTCCGTCCAGATCAGCAGCCTGAGGAACACGAGGGACATTGTTAAGTTAGTTAGTTAACGGTGGCGTTTTAATCGCTGATGAAAACACTCACCTCCTCAGCGATGGAGTCACGGTAGAACCTCAGGCTCTGATCGGTCAGAACAAACCAGTGTTTCTTCCACTGAGACAGAAGCAGAACAAACATTTTAATAAATAATCTCCACCTTAAACGTTCAGACAAGCTGTTTAAGACTTTCACGGGTTCATTTTAGACTCACCAATCCATCTTCGTACAGTTTGGTCATCCATCCTTTCTTAAAGTTCAGCAGGTCCGGCTGAAAAGAGATGAGAACAAAACATAAAATATATAAACTTCAAACATTAACAGGAACAGCAAATTGTTAATAAACATTAATCAAGTTTTCATGACCACAAACTAAAATTCAATGCAACAATTCACTCAAAAATGGATTTATAAATGATTTACATTAACCTGTGTTTCATGAATGAAACCCATTGAATTCCTCTACCTTATTTTTTAGGATTTTTAAATACTTTTTCCTTAATTTTCTCTGTAGACGAGACACATTTTATTTTAACACATTTTATTAAAAATACAATTTATATGCCTATAGATAAAGTAAAATGCAAATTTGCAATTTGCAATTTGCAATTTTCCAGGCCATCGGAAAAGTGGCTTGTCCCATTTGTTCTCTATAATATCATTTGCTATCATTTGAGATATTTGATATGATTTTTTTAAATGCTGTTTTAAAGTACTTAGCTACACGTAAACTCTTTTGAATAAGACATCAACAGTTAAGACTTCAGAAACAAACACAATAATATAACATACTGTATCTATTAAATATGTTAATATCAATGCTAATTAAAATACAACAAAATATATATATTTGTCTTTTCTATATTTAGGTTTAAAAAGTGCTTAAAAAGTCCTAATAATTTCGTCTGCATCATAAAAGCATCACCATAAGTCCTAAGTCAGAAAGGGCCAAATAAACCACAAGATTTGAACAGGCAGTTGTACCTCACAAAGCCATAAACAAACTAAAATGACACAACCAATAATAATAATACAACCCTCTAGCATAGTGTCTAACGCTGCAGTATTGAGCAGATCTAGTCCAGTGAAGATCACACCCACCAGACATTTGCTAGTTCACCATTCACAGTACCTTAGTCTTGTTGAGTTTCATCTGTTCTTCACACGCTTCTGACTCACATGCCGTCTTTCTGTGTGTATGAACATGAATCTGTGTTCTCATGTGTGTGTTTGGGCATGTGTCTCTGGTCCTAACGCTCTGAGTGAATGCTATTTATAATCACGGGTGGTGAAGTGGTTCTGGGTTGGGTTTGCATGAACGAAGTACTAACAGCTGAAACACTCTTAGAGCCTTGCAGCCCCTTAGAAATAAACATGCGGTGTTCTTAAGAGTTATTCATTATAGAAGTAGATTTTCTAAACACACTTTAGTTTATATGGTTCACATTCGATTTTGCATGTAATGCATTATAATTCTAACCAACAAAGTGAAACTATTGTGAGAATCAAACCGTCATAGTCTTGCATCTTAATGAGCGACAAAGAAAAGGAAAGTTGTTCAGAGTTGAGATGAGGGTTAAGTCTTGGGTCATGCATATCAGTCTTTAAAGGTCCCTTTTGAAACACTTAAAATGCAATTATAGTATATCGAATTCAGAAAATATTACCGGCATCATGTCGACAAGATGAGCTAATTAAAATTACAGTGTTATGATAGTTTGATTCTAACATATATTTGAGACTATATTAGATCTGGCTATATGTGAATTAATCTCTTTGCATGACACACAGACATTACAGTACAGAATGGCTCTCACGGCATTATCCTGAACATTAAGCATTCGTTTCATGTGTCATTGAACGGAAGAGAGCCTCTCGGAGCGAGTGTACACGTCAAATCCTTTTGATTTTTCAGAGTCCTTCACAATTTTTTTTTTTTTAAATCAGACAAGCTAGGAAGTCAGGGAAAGTCTCTTTTTTAAAGTTTTGTTACAAGCCGTTCACACACTGGCAATAAAAAAAGCGATTAATAAATGAAAATTCTTACATATAGTCCCATTAAAAGATGATATTTATGGACAACATAACATTTCTAACTAAAATTAGACATTTGAATTCAGAGAAACAATTGATTAATGCCAATTTTACTGAATGACGTGATAACATTTGAAATTAAACATTTTTCTGTATTTCACAAAATGTACATTAATGTTTATTTTTTAATTTTAATTAAAACATCTAAAAAATTTCACTAAATAAAATTCAGTCATGACTTAATATCAGGCAACATAAAGTTCTATTTTTTTTGTTTATAATTAAATTTAAAAATCCTGTTAAAATCCCAAAACTTTCTACCTCTGTTATACTACCAACACTATTTGATTAAATACATATATACAATACCATAATCAAAAAAATCTTGCCAATTATAACCATAATTAATGGGGATTTGTGTGTTATTTATGTGGACTCACAGTCATGAGTGTCTCTGTGGTTCTGCGATCCAGACTTTTGGCCCTTCGGTAACCAGATAGTGAATAAACCTCATCCGTCCGGCCTTTACCCGAATCCAATGAGAAATCCTGCAACCGTTTAAGAAAGAAATTAAAATGAATTAATTCAAAGAAAGATTACTGATGATTTTATTGAAATACTGCTACTAGGCCTCCTTGAAATATCATTATAAAACAGACAGTTCTGATTCTGAAATCTGATTGGATGATCTAGATTGAACTGGCTTATTGCCGTAACAATGGCAATTCATTTATTAAAATCATTTCACACACTCAAAGTGCTATTCTGCAATTTATACACTATTTTCAACAACAAAAAAAAAAGTATTATACACCCTTCTATAATCATTAATTAAACACCATGTTAAATGAGTACCTGTTTCTGGTTGGAGAGCCGTTTCTCATTGCGTCCTGCTCTCTGATTGGCTGTTTTAGAGTAAGAAGGGGCGGGGTCTGTTAAAGAATTCGTTGTGTCCATTTGTTCTGGAGTGTTGACAGCGTCATGACACTCAAATCTCTCAATGACCTGTGAACGTCTGCTGCAAAACACACCCAGAGGTCAGAACAGAAACAATGGAATATATGGCATAATCAGATGCTTTCCTTTCATCACAGATCTTCTCATACCTTTCTTTGGAGATTTGTCTAAAACAATGGGTTAAATCAAAAACTGGACAGAGTTAAAAGCGATGCATAATAAACTAATAAATTCATAATTAAACAAATGTCACTATTTCTACCTACAGCACTGCAGATGTTGACATACAGAGGAAGGATATTTTTGTGAAATAAAATGAAAAATCACTTCCTCTGTTCATTACTGGTCAGTCAGCTCAAACTGACCCCATAAATAACCCGAACACTGTCATAACAATCTCTCAAATAAAGGAAAGGAAATTGTTTCTCATTGACATTGCCTCAGAATGACTTTATATTATTAAACAGATTCCTGTTCTAAAAGCCGGTGTATTGTAATTATTATAATTAGTGGTGAAAAATCACTTTTTATTTATAATGTAGCAACTTTTGGCATGTATTGCCATTACAGCTAACACAGACAAGCTTAATTCCCTCAGCAAAATTACCTTTAGGAAGATTTTATTGTTTGAAACTGCAAGGCTTTTCTCAACAGAGAGTATCTGGGATGTTAGCATGTCTTTGATTTGTAGTGTTCGTTTAACTAGATGAATTTTAGATGTCTTATACGAGCAGATGGCAGAGCAGAGGGACAGACACAGGAAACCAGCCATGAGCAGAACCCCAGTCAGCAGTCAGTCTTTGTCCCAGTGTACACCCATGTGTTAGTAGGAATAATTCATCTTTTACACCCGTTTCACACCGACCTGAAGCAGCAGCATACGTGCACTATGCTTTCTCATTGTCCACATTTCTGATGCATTCTGGGGTACCACATTTAGCATTTACTTAAAAAAAAACTGACATAAGTCATAAGACATATTTTATATATTGCATATAAGTGGGCTAAAAATGGAACCTTATGGGGGCAGAGATCACATGACCAAATTAATCAAATATTTTTTATCTCCATAGCTAATTGTAGAATAAATTAAACAACATTTCTGCCATAGCATCAGTAATTGAAAACGTTTGCTATTGAGATAGGATGCATTTAAGGTATTTTAGCAAAAAAAATTGTGAACCTTCAAATTCCAATCATCTGAGGCTATAAACTAAATCGTGTGTGCTGCATAGTTGGGCAGTCTGAATTCACTGTTAATCTGTTTTCCGAAATAAATATGCGCTGCTTGCGGTGTGAAAAAGGCTTTTGTCTTTGATTCTGAGAAGTGTGTGTGTGTGTGTGTGTGTGTGTGTGTGTGTGTGTGTGTGTGTGTGTGTTGTGGTGTGTGTGTGTGTGTGTGTGTGGTGTGTGTGTGGGTTTGATTTGGCCCAGCAGGTGAATGAAGTAAGCATGGGTGTGTCAGTGGCGTGGCAGGGCGTGCGCAGGGCAGGAAGTGCAGAGTTTCAGAAGACTGCCTGAAAAAGAGGAGAAACAGATCAAATAAAAAGCAAAAAAGACATAAAAAGCACGAGAGAAAGAAAAAACTGAGATGCAAAGAACAGCGCAGAAATAAAGAAACATTTCAATCACAGATACAGAACTGAACAGATACAGCGTTCAGTTCTGCCTTGAGATTTCAACAAAATGGAAGAGAGATTAGATTGGAAGTTCAGTTTTACACAGTGTTCACTAGGTGGCGCTAAAGCTGCAAGAATGAGATGAATGTCATGATTGTAAGTGCTAAAGGCACACAGTAGCTCTGACAGATAGCAGCGCATCCTCCCTGCGTCTCAGTTTCTGAACTGGTTCATCCTGAGTGTCATTGACAGATAACCGGCTGGTTTTTCCTGCCGGCTCCAGCAGGTGGAGATATAAGCTCTGCGCTCGCTCTGAGACGGGAACACAGCAGGCGTGTTGGCTGGGCCTGAGCGAGCAGATTGTGTTTAAACTGCAGGGGAAGTAGCTGCGTATCTGCAGTTCCCTGTACAGAACTGCTCAATTACGATCAGAGTATAACCTATAAAGCATAATGTGGCTATAAAACATGAATGTCTTCATTTCTGTGATTTAAATGCATGTGTATTTAACTAGAATGTGTGTGTCACTGGCTCTGGAACAAACTCATAGTGACATACCTACCTAGTAGACAGCATTTTTAGGCATCATAAGCACATAAAATCCAATTAAATTCCATAAAATTCCAAACAGTACCAATATGGGGCCGGAGATCACATGACCAGATGAATGCGAATCCTTTTTTAGCTAGTTGTGGAACAAATAGAACAACATTTCTACAATGACATCAGTAACTGAAAACGTTCGCTATTAAGTGAGGCTGCATTCAAGCCACTTTATCAAACCATACAAAAATAAATGACTGAGGGAACCTTTAAATTAAATTAAAAGTTCATTAAAAATAAACTATTGCATCAAGTATTTGTTTAGGATATGCTATTATTATTTTTCTTTTTTTCAATTATAATGGCCTATTTGTTAATTTATTCATTTATTTTATATTATGTACATTTTTAATAATATTAATTGCAATATAACATTATTTGTTAATATTAAGAATAGTATTTGCTATTATTAACCCTGTAAAGCCTTCCATATGAAATAAATTAGTAAAAAAAAAAAAAAAGGAAGTTTATTAAAAATTTTAGACAAAAAAAAATTGCAATGTGATTTTTGATGAGTATCATATTTGATACATCAGGCTTTTATGGCTCATATAGTATGATAGAGTGAGAATATGGAGCTCATACTCAAGGAGGAAAAAACTGAGCAAAAATATGCATAAACTATCAGTCAGACGACATAAGGCATGTATAACTTTGTGTTCTAGGTCTTTCAGCAAAGTTTTGATAATTTATTACATAGTAGGGTTTATAGAGTTAAGCGTTACTTGTGTGATGCACACGAATGCCCATTACAAGAGTATTTCAAATCAGTTACTAATAAAGGTGGTGTCAAGTCAAGTCACCTTCATTTATACAGCGCTTTTAACTATATAGACTGTTTCAAAGCATCTTTACAGTGATAATAGGAAATTAAAGTAACAGAGACTGTTTTGGCTTTACAGCAGCTCAAGAATAAAGTTATTGTCCAGCTAAATTTAGTTTTGATTGACGCACTTCGTTGCAAAGATCATTAGTTATTAACTTAAGGCCCGCTTACACAAGACTGTTCTAACAGAAAACCCTTAACGCGCTCTGGCCCGCTCATTCACACGACAACACGGTGTCTCAGAAACGCAAACCTTGAAATAGGTTCCAAGTGTTGAATTTTTTTAAAAAACGTTATCATCTCGCGTAAATGCTGTCTAAGAAGATAGCTGCATCACATGGGTTTGAAACAGAGCTTTTGTGTGTCACTCATCACCTTCGTTCACGCCCGAACAGTCGTTCCACTTCCTCCCGGCCCGGGCTCCTCGCGCGTGCTCGCAGCTCCTGCCGTTTCTGAGTGGGTCGGTACGCTTCCCGATGACTGATTCTCCGTGCCCGAGGCACGTCTGCCAGGGCGGCGTAACCCTGCCCGCCTCGACCCGCCCTGCCCACACGGCTCTCCGGACTCAGCTCTGAGTCCAAAGAGCTCTGAGAAGAGGACAGGGATGACGGGAGGATGTTTGTGTGGCGTGTGTGTGAGTTTGGACTGGAGAGCGTGTCCGGACTGGGAAGGGGACAGAGATTGGCATCCGTCGAGGATGGGAACTCCAGCAATGGGGCGTCCACTGAAAGATGCTCCACTGATTTGCTAAGTCTTTGTGTGTTGTGTTGGTGAGTGCGGGCATTATGTGTAATGCGCACATCACCGGGAATCTGTGTGTTAGTAGCAGTGTGTGGGCTGTGTGACGTGTGTGAGCTGACTGGAGAGCTGAAGAGCTCAGGATCAAATGAGAGATACCTGGAGCGCGAGGAAGAGGAGGGTGGTGTGGAGGAGGAAGAAAGCAGAGGCGGCTGTTGTTGCGGTAGTGGCTCTCGCTCCTCCTGGCATTGATGCTGTTGTCCTTCATCTTCTTCGTTTTTGGGTTTTTCCAGCGAAAAATATCCGCTCTCCACCCGTGGCTTACGACCAGCACTCAAGTTTCCCGAATCTGAGCGTGAGAAAGTCAGAGAAATCAGTCAGTACCCTTATGAAAATGGACCATGGAAACATTACAGCTGCCAAAATACCTAGTTACTACTGTAAATTAATCTGGGATCTCTTTTAAACGGAGTAAGACGCTTTGAGAATCCGTCATTTTGTTTCATCTTGTTTTTAATGACAGTGGTGACTAACACCAAGTAACCACAGTTTTATTAAGGTAACAATCACTGAAGGATTTGGTCAGAAATTATAGTTACTGTGGTTTTCGTGAGTGAGTGAACCTATGCATTTAAATGTTCTTTTCATTTTGCCTGAAATTGGAGGTCCAGTGACTTTATTATGTGAGAAGTGGACATCTTTCTTCTGAGACCCAAATAAATAAGGGTTCTTGGTGATGTAATTCAATATTATAAAATCACATGTATGGAACATGATGGCAATAGTGAATACTGTGGCAGTGGGATAGACCTTGTAGTCAAAGGTACATATTTCTCCAGATTTTATTGAAGAAAATTTGACAGAAACTCACTGTTGCTTTGATGTTCTGACAGGCTTTGCCCCAAAACTCACCACCACAATAGAGTACAACGGTGTCCGCCCAACTTTTAAGAGGTCTTGGCCCCTAGAATTATTTTTCCCATTAATTTTTCCAATAGTGTTTTTTTTATAAAGCCATAACTTTAACTGCTGGTGTCGCTGCTGGACAGGGTTGAGTGATTTAAACACGCTTTCGTAATATTCATATTTCGTAATATTTGCACTGTTTTATTTTTGAACTGTGGATTATTTTCTCATCCAATTTTTAAAGTGGCACTGCCTCATTTGCCTCCTCGGAGGAAATACCCCGACACATGTATTTAAGTGATTTGAAAGCACAAGAAGACTTCGTAGGCCGACGTTAAAGAGCTCCTTTGGCGAGATTAGCTTGTTGCGTTTCTATGATTGGTAGGAATTTATTTAGCAGAATCAGGAGTAATGTAGTTCTTCACTATGAATTCTGCTGTTATACAATTTTTATTTTTTTAAAGATGAAAAAAAAAAACCTCTGCTTTTAAACAACAAATTTTTTTTTTAAATGAATATAGAAATAGTAAGTATTAATGGGTCAAGTGTGGATGAAAAAGATGCGTCTTCAGCAGTTTCTTGAAAATGGCTAAAGACTCGAGTTAGCCAGGTCATTCCACCAGATTGGAACAGTCAAGGTAACGGTCTGTGAAAGTTTCATTAAAAAAAAGCAACATTTTGAACAAAAAGCAAAGAAAATTGCCTTTTTGTCAAAGACTTTGTCAGGATCGCATTCAGAACGATGATCAAAACATAGATAAGATTAGTTGTGCAAGGTGGTTGTTTGCACTTGCATACTTGTGGTACGAAATGTTTCTGTTCTAAATTTAAAATTTTAAATGTGTTTTCATGGAAACGAGTCATTTCAATATTTCATCAACTAATTATTGACACCAGGTTCAATCATAACCTTGTTTTTGTTAGTTTCAATTGAATTATTTTGTGTGTTGGTACCCAGTTGACTCAGGCTGCCGGTGCTGCAGCTTGTTGGTAAAGTGGCCCGACTCCATGTTCCCTCCTGCCACAGGGTGGCCCGGGTGGGCGGCACTCGCTCAGCGTGAGCTATAGTGCTGGGAAGGCACACCAAACTGCTGCTGCTGCTGGTACTGGTGACCGTCACCTTCGCAGGGCCTGGTTCCTGAACACAGAGAGAGAGAAACATTCAGACAAGCATAATATTTAACTAACCCGTAGTCAAGAACAAAGAGCTCTTTGATGTTGAAAACACCTGTGTGTGTGTGTGTGTGTGTGTGTGTGTGTGTGTGTGTGTGTGTGTGTGTGTGTGTGTGTGTGTGTGTGTGTGTGTGTGTGTGTGTGTGCAGACAGATAGACACACGAATGTAACTGTCTAAACTTGCAGGCTGATAACAAATGAGCTATTGTGCCATGATTTCATACACACACTGATTTACGCTCAGCACCACACCCCACACTAAACACACACTCGCAGATTAACGTCTGTGTCTTTCCTGTTTCCACCTGACCGCCCAGTAATACCTTTTTGATTAAATCATAAAATCACTCAGCGTATTTTTCTGCATGAAACCAAACACACACACACATGCCTGTGTGTGAGCTACCCAGCATCCCAGCGGAAGCACACACATGAGAAATATTTACTGGACAAATAATCATGACACGGTTCTGGTTCCTTCATCATATGATCTCCAAAAACACCCATAATTCATGTATTGATCAGATTCCAGTGCTGTGCTCTGATTGGTCGGATCGTGCTGGTTCTGGACTTACAATAAACCCATTTATGTTCTGCTGGGAACATCGACCTGTATGAAGAGCAGCAGTCTGACAAAACACAGGTCAGGAGGTCAGAGCAAAGTAAATGAACCCTAACAATACAAACACAATCCACTCAAAACATTCCATTATTCTATTAATATCAGGACTGAGCAATAAAATAAATAACCAAAAAACAAAAGATAAAATAGAGTTTGAGAAAATGGCTGAGATTTCTTCTAAAAACTATTTAAAAATATAAAAAATTAAATGGATAACATTTACAAAAACACATAGAATATCAAATACAAATTTGTTTGTTCAATAAAAAAATATCCATAAAACAAATAAAATAATACATATATAATATAATATAGTATAATATATATATATACATATACATACACACATACACAAACAAATCAGAGCCGAGTCTAGGATTGTTTGTTCTAGAAATATGTAAGAATATACAAAATATAAATATATTTAATGTTTAAAATATAAATTCAATATCGAAATTTATTTAAAAAAATAAGAATTAATAGATTTAAAATCTTTAAGATCGTTTTTCTAGAAAAAAAAAAGTTTTTTTATATAAAATATTAAAATCAAATTTAATATAACCGACAAGAAGGCTTTTCCCCCTAAGCTGTGTACTGGCCTTCCAAGAAGACCTGGGTCACAAATCCTGCTTGGTAGAACAAAATACTATTAAACCATCTTTACTAAGAACTAGGAATAATACGGATTTTTATGAGCTATCTGTGCAAAGATGACAAAAAACTTCTCTTCAGATTCAAGAGTAGATTCCGAATAAGAAGAAGTTGAAATTAGTTGCGAGGTTAAAGGAATAGCTTATTTAAACTATAAACAGACAAGTAAATAACCCATTTTCAGGTGAAATACTCCTTTTAAAATCTCTCAAGATGGCGGTTTGGCGGTGTGTGTCTGTGTGTGTGTGTGTGTGTGTGTGTGTGTGTGTGTGTGTGTGTGTGTGTGTGTGTGTGTACCTGTGGAGTTGGTGTTTCCACTTTCCGTTTCTTCTTCTGGTTCTGTTTGTTGGTCCGTGGGAACACCATCAGCGCCTCCTGCCACCTGAACACATATACAGTGTTTGGGAATTATTTCAAAACAGCAATTAGTTAGTAATTGCTTATCTATTTATACAGATTATAATGAACATATTTAACTAAATTACTATCAGTGAGTAATCCCTTTAGTCATTCCTTCACTCAAATCCATATCAAGCTTTACCAGAGGAACAATGAGGATGCACACAAATTGTCCTTTCAGTTAAGATCATGCCATTCCAACACATTCATAAAATAAAATCTGTCTTTATTAGTTTCATGTTAGCTTTGACATCTCCTGCATGTTTATCAGGTGTTTTTCACCAGAAATAATATATTTGGCTGTTATATTCTTATCTGCAAGTCTTATAAATAAACGCATTTTTATTCTTCAAAGTAGCGAGTCCTTAAAGCACAGCTGGCTCTATAACAAATTGCTTGTGATGTTCTCCTTTTGCAAGTTATTTTGTGGCGCTTTTCCACTGCATGGTACGGCTCGGTACAGTTCGATTCGGCGCGGAGCGGTTCGGCTCGCTTCGCTTTTCCACTGCGTGGTACGAGTCGGCTCGGTACAGCACGGTTCGGTCCGCTTTGCTCGGTTGCTTTTCCACTGCAGTTAGTACCCCTTCAATGTGGGTGGGACCGATCGTTACACTGTTTGTAGGTCCGGTGATAGCCGTGTGCGGCTAAGAGTTGAGCTACTTCTTGGAACAGTTTTGCCCCATCCAGCTCTCACTGGATCCGCTCCTCGGCAACCAACGAGAGGAACGTCTGCACCTCGACCACGATTCAGCCATTTCTTTTTTAAAGTGTTGATCTCTTTTTTTCTTCAAGAAAATAAAACACAGGTGCTACCGCGTTGGCTGTTGTCTACTGGTTATTTAAATCTAGCTAGCGGGTTTAGTGTCTCGTGTCGCAAATCCAATGACGCTGGTAGTGACGATTCTGTCTGTCTGACCAATCAGTGATCTGCAGTGTTTCACGTCACATTTTAGTACCGGTACCATACGCTTGGAACCTCAACAGACCAGGTACCATTTAAGCGCGCCGAAGCGCGCCGTACCGTACCGTACCATGCAGTGGAAAAGCGCCAAAGCGTGCCGTACTGAACCGAACCGTACCGTACCATGCAGTGGAAAAGCGCCATTAGATAAAAGCATTTGCTAAATCAGTAAATGTTAATGATTAAATGCAAAATCTTAAACAGATCATGGAGTGTGAGCGTGCATGCGTTAATGAAAATGAAAACAATTTGATGTGGGATAGTAAATTTTCATGTTTAATCATCATTACAGTAACAGTTGTCAATATGTCTTAAGATCAGATATGAATTAACGCTCATTCTTCATCTGTGTGTGTGTGTGTGTGTGTGTGTGTGTGTGTGTGTGTGTGTGTGTGTGTGTGTGTGTGTGTGTGTGTGTGTGTGTGTGTGTGTGTGTGTGTGTGTGTGTGTGTGTGTGTGTGTAACTCACCCATGTATGATCTCTTTGCTCTCAGCACGGATGTAATGGTCTTTCTCTGGTGTGCAGATGCACAGCGAGTGTTTCTGACCCGTCCGGCTCTCACCGTCCACAACATCCACACACTGATTCAGGTTTATGGTGCCCTGTGGAAGAGTGCTGGCCTGAAACACACACACACACAAACACACACACACACACACACACACACACACACACACACACACACACACACACACACACACACACATCAGCATTTCAATATTAAGCAGCACAACTGTTTAAACATTGATAATAATAAGAAATGTTAGTTAAAGCATTAAAGTAACACTAAGTAGTTTTTCAACCTTCATAATATATTTCCAAGACCCTTGTGATGGAACATCGACTTAAAATAAGTTAAATGACACGTCTACCATCGCCTGACGGGGTCTCTATTGCTTTTACTGGCACTATGTAACTTCGGGGTTCGGGTAGGAACCCGTGCACAAAAAGAACTACAAAACTCGACTGCTTTACGTCAAGCGCTACAATAGTCATTATTTCGTTTTTCTTTGTTTCTGATGTCGCAATACATCATCCTTTCATGAAATCATGTAACATACTCTACCTTGTCTGTGGACATCGTTCATTCTAAAGCCGGTGCTGGGTAAACAGCGAACGTGCGGGCGACGGTAGGCTAAATTATTTACGACAGCGGCAATGGACAATTTCGTTTCCAACCAGTAGGGCGACCGAAGAGGAAAAGTTACTTGGTGTTACTTTAATGCAGCAATGCATTTGTGACAGTATTTCTTCCTCTTTGATAACATTCGTTTAAAAAAATTAATGCTTATTGTTATTGTTAGCTCAGGTCAAATCAATAATATGGAAACACTTTACGATATAAGGTTTCATTTGTTTACATTAGTTGATGTATTTATTAACTAACCATGAGCACTACATTACTGTACTTGTTAATCTTTGTTAACGTTAGTTTCCAGCTGTTCATAGTTTGTTCATGTTAGTTCACAGTACATTAAATAATGTTAATAAATACAACTATTTTATAAATAATATATTAGTAAATATGTTGAAATTAACATTAAAGATTAATAAATTGTGTAGATGTGCAGTTTATTATTAGTTCATAACGTAGTTAACTAATGAAACCTTATTGTTAGGGTTAGGTAATTGGTAATTATTTGTGAACAGATATAACTTTTGATTTTAATCATGTATTAATAATCCTTGTTAACTAATGTAGTTAACTAATGTTAACAAATGGAACCTTATTGTCAAGAATGATTTACATAAATTATTTTTTTTAAATACAAGTTTTTTTTAGGGTTATGGTTTGGATATTATAACTGCTTAATATAAAAACAACAACAGAAGTCTATGGTGCATCCTCATTTAGACAGTGAAGTAAATACCGGTGTGTGTAAACATGTGGCACATGACCTCCCTCAAATACACACCACAAAAACAACACAAACCGGTTCATTCTTTTATTTCTGTCATTTAAACGAAGCTCCTTCGACTTTCATTCAAGTTTCTCTCTCACAACATCTCTCGATATTTACTACTTGTTCTAGTCACAAAATTCCTTCTTTGTTGTGCAGCCATCATTCACACATCACTCACACACACTCACACACACACACACACACACACACACACACACACACACACACACACACACACACACACACACACACAACACACACTAACTCTTTCACGGGAAAGACTGAACACACAGAAACAGTGACCAAGCAACACACACACACTCATCAGAAATTTGGAAAGAGGAACAACAACACCCTGAAAAACAGGCCTTCACTAAACGTTTCTCTTTCAAAGTTGCATTTTCAGCTTCCTTTAAATCGCTTGTTTACAGTGTTTCTCATCGGTGCGGCTGTTGAACAAGTTTGCTTGTTTTAAAACCACTGATCACATGATGCCGACACGACTGAGTGATGACAGCTGAGGTGCAGATAAAGCTGCCGAGGCATCATGGGAGAAATTCAAGTTTCATAAAAGAGACATCATCCATTTTTAAAGGCCGTGGGGGGTTAGTCCATGTAATCAGCCCTGCAGGGTTCATCTGAAGCCAGAAAACCTAACATCTCTCAACTTGTTGCTGAATTTGCTCCATATTTAATGAAGTTTGCAATCTGTTTATTACTGTGAAGCTGCTTTGACACAATCTGTTTTGTATAAAGAGATATATAAATAAAGATGACTTAACTCCTTCTAGATGTAACATGACATTTTGTAAGTTGCTTGATTTCTATTTTACAGAGTGGAATCAACTGCTCCATAGAGTAAAATATCTTCTGATTTAGCATTTTCATTTATTGTTCTTCATAACTTACATTTAACTGTCGATGTTCAACCTCACTGTCAAAAACAAGCTTTTATTACAGACCGATTTGTTTTTCAGTGAATCATATTTGCAGATCAAAGTTCCTCAAGCTCAAATATTGTGTTTGACTTCTGCCATCTATTTACTTCCAGACACGTTCCATCAAACTAACCAGCACTCGTTTATCCACAACCGGAGCTCATTTTGGTCTTACATATTAATAAAATAACATAAAAAAGTGCCTTTTTAGACCTGAAACCACATTTGAAAGCATAGTTGTCCAACTGCATGTAAATTTTTTGAACACCAAAATTAGAATTCAAATTGATATCGATATATAAGAGAAAGCATTTATGTGACTAGTCAAAATTGCACCATTTTTGTCCTGCAGTAAATTTTAAAAGTTACTAAAACATCATACTTAACTTCTTTTATTTATTTATTTTATCTTGCATGTTTGTTATTAAATTATTTAGATTTTACATTAAAAATGTACATATAAAGGAGTCATTAAGTCACCATTTTGTTTTTGCAGTTTACTTAAATGGTCCTGCAGTTTGACAAATTCATTTTATGTTTGAACATTTTATGTAGTCCACAGATGAGTTATAAAATGTGATCATATTGATCATACAAAAAAAGTTTAAATTAGTTCCTGGTGAATTGCAGCATGTCAGACTGGTTATATCAGGACACTTATTTTATACAACTACGCACATTTATTTCAACAGAAAATCCTTATCTCAACCAGGGATTCTCAAACATTTTTTTACCCAAACAACTTTGCGCCAAAATGTTTTCTTGTACCCCATGAGATTTACATACGACACACAGATATATTTAATCTTAGACATTATGGCTTTGATTTTCTAGCAATTTTAGGGTTAAAATTATTTTAAGGGTTAGGTAAAAAATAAATAAATAAATATAATAAATAAATAAATGTGAGGTCAGAAGAGAGAGAGTTAGATAGAAACGCAGAGAGATAGAAGAAGTGTAAACGATATGGAGAGAGAGAAGAGGAGAGAGACTAGAGAGGAGAAGAGATCAAGCTTAGATCTGTATTCCAAAGTCTTCATGAATTACAATTATTTAAGTTTAGATCAATGCTCAAAAAGACAAAATGATAGTTAACAAGTTAAAATAAATAATGAATTTTAGCTTTTCATCAACCCCAGCTTGGTAATGCCTGCTCTGAACGGTTGATAAACTACAAAAAGAAACACATTTGGGAATGGGAAGATTGCAATAATGATAGATCACATTAAAACTCCTCTACTGCTGTCTTTAGAGAGGTGCCTCTGGGAAAGCTGCCCGACTGACGGAGCGTTTTACACAACACAAAGAGATTGCTGAATCTGTGTTCAGCGTTAACCCTCGCCCGGCCCACGGGTCATCATCAGGGGCAGATTCACTGAGGTCGTGAACTACAGCGAGTACATGTTCAATAACCAGCCGTCTAATCAACGCTCGCATGCATTCATACAGAGATGCAGATAGACTGAAAATAGCAGCTAGGCTTCACTCTCATCCTGTTCTTTCCTCCTACACATCTCTCTCTTTCTCTCTCCACTGGCCAGAAGAAGAGGAAGAACGAGAGGAGGATGGAGAGAAGACAAGGACTGTCAATCGATTTTTAAAAATACACTCAAATTAATTATGTAACATGCTGGTTAATTCATGAAGTCATTCGAAATTCATTGCCACAAAATAAGCATGATTTTTTTTAAACAAATTGTGAAGTAAATGTCATTTCATGTTCATGTTAAAGACCATATGAAATGGTTTGATGCCATTTTCTTTCTGTGAAGATATATATATATATATATGTTTTCCAGGAAGGACTGTACATTTTACATGCACACACATTATTTGGTAAAACTTTACAATAAGGTTACATTTGTTAACAGTTAAACTACAATAGTTAACATGAACAATGAAAAGAGTGTTAACATTTACACTAGCATAAAACCTAATCTCAAATCTAACACACATAGACTAAATGTTATAATGCGAAAAAAAAAACAACAAAAAAAAAACAGTTTGTCAGTTTTCATACAATGACAAGACTTTTACTGAATGGAATAAAAAAAACACAGAATTTTTTCAAAATATGTTCTTTTGTGCTCTGCTAAAGAAAAAAAAAGGTCGTCCTTAAAGATGATGACAATTTTTGCAATAATACTCCTGTAATAAGTGCCATTGTCTTCATGCAGAGTAGAACTCATTCTTCTGCTGATGTCGGGGGTTCTTGTCATGCTTAGTGAGATTTACCGCTACACTACACTCTATATTGTAGGGTTCGAGTGTCGTTATGGAAACACATGTTGAAGAACAGCTATAAATATAGCTTGAGGCTCAGAATGTGTTCAAGCTTTCTCCACACACACACACACACACACACACACACACACACACACACACACACCACACACACCACACACGACACTCCAGCAGAGCGTCCAGTCAACACCAGACGTCCTGACCTCTCACGAGACGACACTTCAGCACCTGTTTCTGATGGGACTGATACAATGCAAACCCTGCTGATGACATCAACACACACACGTCAAAATCATTTGTGTGCAAAATAAATGCCTATGGCCAAAAAACAAAGACTCTATCAGCAGTGCTATATTAGCATTATTTATATATTATTATAGTACTTGTTTGGATTAGCTTTTATTTTTACATTTTAATTTTGTGGTTATTTTGTCATTTTAATTAGTTTTTGTTTGATTTAAATATTTATTTATAGCTTTAATTAATCTTTATTTCAGTTCACCCTCATGTTAACCAAAGCTTAAATTCATTCTGTTCATCATATAAAGCGATCGAGTCTCTTCAGAAAGTTTTTCGATCTCTTTGTGAACTTTTTGAAGCATCAAAGTGGTAGTTGTGTATCTGTCAAATGAGGGACAGAAAGCTCTCAGATTTCATCAAAAAGATCCGTTCTGAAGATGAATGAAAGTCTTATGGGTTTAGAACGACATGAGTAATAAATGACAGAATTTTCATTTTTGGGTGAACTATCCCTTTAAACTTATTATAGTTAGTTGCTGAGGCTTTTTATTTAAAGCTACACTGTGTAACTTTTTTAGTTTATTCTTAGCTAAAAACACTTAGTTCTTTCAAAAATATATGTGCTCATTAATGTATATTTACTTCGTTCAAGTAATAAAGTATTCTCGTGAGTGTATAATATGCCATTGAAAATACATACGGGTTAGGGGTTCTAATGTCGGTCGCCATGTTGCCCCTCCATCTTGAAAGTACATTAGCCAAAGAGGGGCATACTCGTTAATTCAAGCTTCGCCTTTCGCGTTTTAACACGCGTGGGTTAGCACTCGAACTGCCTAACACTCAAACTGGAAGCCATGTTAATCTTGGACTACATTGGCCACCGTAGGAGTTAAAACGAAATTGGAATTGAGAGGAACAGAAACTAATATTCACTGGATGGTCATATACCTTTTCACCGTTAGATGGGGGTAAAAATCACAAAGTGTAGCTTTAAAATAATTTAAATTAATCTGATAGAACAGTTTTAATCGTTTTAGTTAAATGTTTTAGTTTCACTTAACAATAACAACACTGGACTCATATATATATATATATACAGGGGTTGGACAATGAAACTGAAACACCTGGTTTTAGACCACAATCATTTATTAGTATGGTGTAGGGCCTCCTTTTGCGGCCAATACAGCGTCAATTCGTCTTGGGAATGACATATACAAGTCCTGCACAGTGGTCAGAGGGATTTTAAGCCATTCTTCTTGCAGGATAGTGGCCAGGTCACGAAGTGATGCTGGTGGAGGAAAATGTTTCCTGACTCGCTCCTCCAAAACACCCCAAAGTGGCTCAATAATATTTAGATCTGGTGACTGTGCAGGCCATGGGAGATGTTCAACTTCACTTTCATGTTCATCAAACCAATCTTTCACCAGTCTTGCTGTGTGTATGGTGCATTGTCATCCTGATACACAGCACAAAACTGTGCTCTTACCCTGCTAATTGGACCTTCACAGTCTGCTCTTATTGGTTCAATGTGCAATTAATGAAGATTGGCCACCAGGCTGGTCCAATTTAGCCATGAAACCTCCCACACTAAAATGAGAGGTGTTTCAGTTTCATTGTCCAACCCCTGTATGTATGTATATATATATATATAATATATATATATATATATACGCTTTATTGCGTTGTCAAAAAAACAAACATGCAGCACAACCAACAAACGACTCTTATAAACTCTTACGAATGGCTCAAAAAGACTCAAACTCGAATGAATTAATGGTTGAATCTGTGCGAGCGGTTACTGAATCAACACCTCTGACTGCATGTGTGTGTGAGGTTAAAGCAATAGCTCACCTAAAAATGTAAAATCTGTCATCAGTTACGTGTTCTCTTTCAATGACTTTCTTCTGTGGAATCAAAATGGAGTTATTTATAGTCAATGGAGTTATTTATAGTTTAGGCCAATGTTTTCCACGTAAACGGTCGTCAAGCCAGATTTTCAGTTTCAGATCCTCACACAAATCAGTAATACCACTAGATTTGGGATAACGTGTACAAGTCATGATGTTTTGATGCTTTTATAGTGTTTTGGGGAAGTTTAACAGCCCCTGCTCACCATTCACATTCTTCTTTTCTTTAAACTAGACATGATCTGAATCTTAAAACGCAACAAACAACTGAACGCTTGTTAACAATCACAGCTTCATTTCATTTGTGTCAATTATAGAATACAGTCCATATCTACGAGAACATTATCCCTCTCTTGATCAATACTACTTGCATTTGTCCTCTTTCTCTCTCTGCTGAGCGGTTCTACAGAACGAGAGTAATGTGTACATTTGTCTCTGTTCCTGGATGTCTGAGTGTAGGAGGGAAGTGGGCACAGATGGATTGTGGGTAGTGTTACGGATGTAGCGCTGCTTCACCATCCCACACACATACAGATCATCATCATCACCCGGGCCAGGTCGAACCTTGCCTTCAGTAATGATGGACTTTAGGTTCAAGTAGTTCCAGACACACACACACACACACAAAAAAATGAGAGAAAACAAGCACGCACACAAAAGAACTCATGATCACGTGTGGGCTGAAGTGGTGCTTAATAACATTCACAAACACACATGAATGCAAATGATCCCAAACAGCTTTTTATCCTTTATGCTGCTCTTTATACATCCATCACTCACTTCGAGAGAAAGAGAGATGAAAGAGAAGCGACCACAAAGAAGCAGAGACAAAGAAGAGAGGACACAACTGAATTCAGCCATTATACCAAGCAATATATACACAAACACAACACCCTGAAGGTCTGTCCACATAGTGCCGCCCACAGACTGCAGACAGAACATGGCAACACGTATACAGTATGAGGAGCGAGAGCCATTGCATACACTCATAACACACTCACCATGTCATCCAGCGCGTAACGCAGGAGTCCGTGTTCATACAGAAGGAAGAAGCGTCTCTGCCATTTCTGTAAGAGAAGAAATGAAGATTGCATAAGCGAAAAGTGAGGGTGTTTTAGATGTGCTTTAAGTGTCTAAATACTTTTTTTAGTGCCACTGTATATGAATTATGTTTATAGAATCATGTGTCCCGATTGATATGGTGCCCGACTGTTATGGTGTCTCATTTGGTGTTATTAAATTGCATATATTTTAATTATATGACCTTGCTCTTTAGCTCTTAGATATCAGCAATAGCCGTTTGGTTGACCACTACATGATCCTACATTTAAGTACTTAGTATATACTACATATGCTTTGAGTTATTTTTATCATATTTCCATCTCGTTTGTCAATCTGTGATTTCCTGTTTGCTGTCGAATTGTTTCCCATCCCACAAACTCCCTCTCCTGCTGTTTCTCACGAGTTCAGCTCGAGAGACCGAGAGTGAGTCAGCGACTCCGTGGCCCCCTCAAAACACACACACACACACACACACACACACACACACACACACACACACACACACACACGCGCACACACGCGCACACACGCACACACACGCGCACATACGCGCACACACACACGCACGCACACACACGAATCGTTCGTGCCTTGACAAGCACACATACAGTACACACACACACACACACAACTTATTTGTTCCTTGACAAGCACGCACACACACACACACACACGACTCTTTCGTTCCTTGACAAGCACACATACAGTACACACACACACACGACTTATTCGATCCTTGACAAGCACATGCACACACACACACACACACACACACACACACACACACACACGACTCGTTCGTTCCTTGACAAGCACACAAACAGTACACACACACACACACGCACACACACACGACTCGTTCGTTCCTTGACAAGCACACATACAGTACACACACACACACACGACTTATTCGATCCTTGACAAGCACATGCACACCACACACACACACACACACACACAACACACGCACACACACACGACTCGTTCGTTCCTTGACAAGCACACATACAGTACACAACACACACACCACTTATTCGATCCTTGACAAGCACATGCACACACCACACACACACACACACACACACACACACACACACACACGACTCGTTCGTTCCTTGACAAGCACACAAACAGTACACACACACACACACACACACACACACGCACACACACACAAATCGTTCGTTCCTTGACAAGCACACATACAGTACACACACACACACACGACTTATTCGATCCTTGACAAGCACATGCACACACACACACACACACACACACCACACACACACACACACACGACTCGTTCGTTCCTTGACAAGCACACAAACAGTACACACACACACACACACACACACACACGCACACACACACAAATCGTTCGTTCCTTGACAAGCACACAAACAGTACACACACACACACACACAGACTTATTCGTTCTTTGACAAGCACACAAACAGTACACACACACACACACACACACACACGCACACACACACAAATCGTTCGTTCCTTGACAAGCACACAAACAGTACACACCACACACACACACTTATTCGTTCTTTGACAAGCACACATACAGTCACAACACACACAACTTATTCGTTCCTTGACACACACACAAAATTATTCGTTCCTTGACAAGCACACACATACACACACAAGCACGCACGCACACACACGCACACGACTCGTTCGTTCCTTGACAAGCACACATACAGCGCGCGCGCACACACACACACACACACACACACACACACACACACACACACACAGAAAAGCAGCAATCTCTTCTCACACACAATGTGCGATGACTTGAGATGGACTTTTTATGATTACGGTTCCAGAGACCCAATGGCACACATGTAAAAACAACCATTATATACACATTTTAGAATTATTAAAACAATTTATTAATGAAATAATTTACTAACAAAATGTATAAATGTATAAAATTATTAATCTCATGTTATTTTTTCCTTAAATCATTATAATAATTTCATCTGACAATAAAAAGACCAATGATTTTACTTCATAGAACTTTTTAACATTTTAGATTTTTATTTCTCCATTTATTTGATTTAAAAGTCATTAAGTAGCAACCTGATACTAAAACGTTTCTTTTTGACCTATTAAAATGGCCCAATATGGCTGTTGAAAGGTCAACTTTCGACATTTAAAAAAAAAAGAAAAAGAAAGAAAATGAAGCATTCCTTATCCCCCAAATTTTTCCTTTTGATTCTGGGGTGAAATATGACCTGGACATTTCTTGCCAACATCCACGAGATTCCCTCCATTAGAGCAGGTGAGAACAGCACATTCTAGAATGCGTCTAAAAATAGTTTTTGTTAGACATTTTTGCCAAAATAAACTCGTTAAGTAAAAAGTGCAGCGCTGCATTATAATCCTTATTCCGTGGCATGTTCTTGGTGAAGTTTTTCCTGGGCTTTAAAGAGCGTGCAGTCATACGAACCCGTGATCTGTGCAGAGGATTGTCAAAGTTAGTTCCTTCAGGTGCCAGGAGCAGCCATCCACCGTAGATGGGTTTTGCCTGAAACATGCAACACATGATGTAAGAACAATACAACTGATCATCAGCCAGCTTTTATTAACACTTTTTCAGATAAACCTGCTCCTACCGGAACAAACTGTAATGTCAATCAGACACTCATTTACATGTCTCAATGCACATTAAACTGGGATTTCAAAAAAGTATTTTAACATCCAACAACACACTTCACTATTGTGGAACCGTGCCAAAGAAAAACACCAAAACATCTCTGCATGTGACGCTCCTGTGACTGCACAACAAAGTGCCGACGAACGGATTTTGTGATCGTACAGAAACTCCAAAGAAAGCGCACAAAAGAGAAACATGAAACACAAGAGAACATTTACTACTCAGAGGTTCCTCTTTCGAAGCTCAGCAGACGTATTGGAGATCTCAGATACGTTTCATTTTAGTAAGTAAAACCTGTTTTTATGTTTCTCCAAAAATGCCTTAAGAGAAGAGAAACAAATTAGACTATAGTTAATATACTTTATATATAGCTATAAAATATTGTGGATATCAGTTTATGTCATTGGCTCTTGGAGAAAAGTTTGCGTTCACACTGAGATGTGACTTCTGATCGCAGACTTTAGTATTCTGCCAAATGTGAGCACAGTTATTTGAGATCTTTCTGAAGCTCCAGAGGAGACCCATGAGATTATTACAGGCGTCTTTTTCTCAGAAAATAACATCTGAGAAACAGGAGAATTCAGGAAGAGTCTCCATTTCATCTCTGGCTGTCTAGAGCCCCTTTCACACAGAGATTCCGGAAAATACACGGGTAAAGTGACCCGGGATTTGACCCGGGTACGTTTGAATTTGGTTCATTCACACTGCCGTGATTTTCAGGAATCAGAGAGTGCGTTTCTCTAGAGAAATCCCGTTAAGACACGTGACATCGATGTGACGTAATGACTCAGCAGCGTCTTAAGTTTGCTTATGAGCTGCGATTTTTCTCTCTCGAACTCTCACAAACTCTCTTACAAACCACACTTGTGCATTTTTTTCTCTGATTCGATCATAAACTAGCGCATTTGGTACCGTTTCACTCCTGTTTTCACTCCACTTTAACGTCATCATTATGACACGCCATTGATTACGGCTCGCACAGTGCTCGTTCCGGGACTGAACACGGCAATGTTACTAGGTCCCCAACCCGGCATCGATCCCGGCTCGTGTTTGCGTTCACAAAGAAAGCGTTCTGGCAATTTCCCGGGATCAACACGCTGTGTGAAAGGGGCTAGGAGACACATGCTGAGATATTAAAGAGATCTCAGTTTTGATTTTTCTCCGCTAGGTTACAGAAAAGACAGAGTGACAAATAATTGACAGTTTATTGTCTGGTTAAAGGAATGTCGGTTTGACAAATTGAACGGTGGAAACGCTAAAAAAAAAGCTAGAACAAAGTAAGTCTCCTCAGATCAAGTGCAGGATGACAATAAAACAAAGGGAAATTAATTTCTCTAGTTCTCGCAAGGCAACACTATACTGAGTCAAAATACTGATCCAATTAATTCAGCAAAACAATTATCTGTGGATAAAATTTTGTTTCAACTGATTTCATCCCATCCCAATGACATCATCATAATTGCAAACTGAATTGCATTTGGTTGAACTAAAAGTTTAACACTATACTTGCCGCACTATTTTCCTATAGGAAATGTAAATCTAGTTTCTCCTGATCTTCTGCTAATGGGAGACTCGTTGCTCTGGGAAATCAGTGATGAGGAGCGGACAGGGACGCAAAAGAGAGAGAGAGAGAGAGAGAGAGAGAGAGAGAGAGAGAGAGAGAGAGAGAGAGAGAGAGAGAGAGAGAGAGAGAGAAGAGAGAGAGAGAGAGAGAGAGAGAGAGAGAGAGAGAGAGAGAGAGAGAGAGAGAGAGAGAGAGAGAGAGAGAGAAGAGAAGAAGAGAAGAAAGAGAGAGAGAGAGAAAGCGAGAGAGAGAGAGAGAGAGAGAGAGAGAGAGGGGGGGCTAATCTAGGCCAGATTTTCCTCTTCAATGGTTAAAGTTTGTTCTGTTTATTTTTACAGCCCCCCTTTTTCTCTCATAACAGCGGAATTGAGCGCCGACTGTCTCACAGAGTGTGTGTGTGTGTGTGTGTGTGTGTGTGTGTGTGTGTGTGTGTGTGTCAAGGGGGAGGGTGGATTCTAATAGCATGACAAAAAGCATGGACATAAATATGTGTGGAATGAACAACTCAGAAAAACCTGACCAACTGCAGCGAGAGAGAGAGAGAGAGAGAGAGAGAGAGAGAGAGAGAGAGAGAGAGAGAGAGAGAGAGAGAGAGAGAGAGAGAGAGAGAAGAGAGAACGACGGCCCTGAATCATTACGCTGTACACCTGAACAATATTTTTTTGATGACGATGTCAGTGATGTCTGCCAAGCAAAACACCCCCCCATGATGTTAGTATGTTGTTGTTGGTTGTTAGGCTATTTCGCAATGATTTTGATGGCAACTAGTTCAATCTGAATCAACTGTCCATTTAAGTGAATCGAGTCGTAACTCTAATTTAATAATTATGGCATCACTCAAAACGTTCAATGAAGTCTTCCCACGGCTTTTTTTTTCCAAGTATTGAACGTGTAAGTAGAGAATAAGCCTCATCTCAAATATTGCTGTTCATCATCATGTAAAACACTTGACCCAGAATCTCTATGCCAAGATGAAATCAAACTGACTTCACACATTATTACAACAACTGCGTTTTAGTACCATGTAATAGAAATACGATTATAAGTCGTAGAAATTACAGGATTAAAGATGTAAACCTTTGAGCATGAAGTCAAAATAACACAAATAAAGTCATAGTATTATGAGAATAATTTTAGCAATACGGTCCTGCGGTTTTATTTTGAAATAAAAAAGTAGGCTAATATTTTAAGAATAAAGATTGCACAAGTCCATAAGTGCTCTACTAATAGTATTTAATCAAATTAATTAACTTTATTCAAATAATATACTACTTTATTCCTTAAATATTATGCCTCGAATCTTGTACTACTTCGACTTAGCTCTAGTAACATTATGACTTTATAATTTTAACTTATTTTCAAAATTTTACAACTTTAATCTTGCATTGCAACGACTATTTTCGCAATCTTCTATTTTTTTATGTGACACTAAAAAGCTGTTGTACATTATTATTACCTTCACATTATTCTAAAAAGCATAACGATTCTCCTTTTCAGCGATGCCACAAAGTCCTTTTACTTTTTCAAACACCTGTAATGCAGAGAATTTTTGAATAGAATTAAGCCAATTGAATACCCTGATTCACTTGGCAAATTTAGTAAAAAAAAAAGAAAGTTAGATTGGTTACTCGTGAGTCGTGGAAGACCGAACAGAAGGACGTGAGAATTAAATACTAAAGAAGTCCGCTGGGACTTGATTCTGAAAGTTATGTGACCACAAATAAATGTAAAAATGGATATATGACTTTGACTGCATTAACAGGTACTAAGGACCTGATTCATTTCACTGTGTCAACTCAATTTCTAAGTGCTTTCTAAAAAAAGACATCTGTGCTGCTTTGAGGCTCATTTCTCTGGAAGCGTGTCCAAATATTCAGTCTTTCTTTGCTTCATCACTTCATTCTTTGATAACAATCCAACCTATACAGTGAGACAGATGGCAAACGGAGGCCACGTCACCTCAGTAATATAGTCGAGACCCAGCTGTGGTAATTTTTAAGGATAATGTCTGGAATCTCCCGGCATCTGCGTGTGGCCTTACAGTAAAACCGTTCTGGAGCTGGAATCTGGGCTCGAAATGTGCTGATGCTCCGATATGAGACGTACCTTTGGTCTACACTTGGTAAAATTACACTAAACGGTAAATTAGCAAACAATTTTAGCCCAAATAAAAGAGTCAGTCATCTTGAACTTGCTCAAGATCACAATAGTGATGGGTTCGAACCCACAATCTTTCAGTTACTAGTCCAGATTTGTAACCATGCAAAACTTAAAGACCACTAGAAACAATGAATCCAGTGAGGTCGCTTAACTACCCTGCACATCTGTTAAACTGCATCATTAATTACAACTAATCACTAATTAGTAATCAGGCTGACACCTTTACCCAACGCAACAGTTCATCCGAAATGGGTCAGTCCTCAAGGGGTAACCTGAGGTTAAGTGTCTCAATCAAAGCCGTAATGGTAATTAGTATGGATTAACCTCTCTGGGGTTTGAACCTACAACCTTATATTTAACCACTACGCCAAAGCACATGCTATTATTACAAACCTGTGGTCTAGATTTATAGACAAAAGTAAACAAGGGGAATTCAGATTAATCTGGCCACTTTTTGAGTCATCTGAATGTATAATTCACCTTATATACCCTGGTAATGAATGGTTAAAATATGCATAAACATTAGTTTTTACATGATAATCAATTTACCACCAACAATACCATGGAATTAACATGCCGAAAACATGGTACGGCCAACTGCAATCCTCTAGAATAGGCTGTGTGAGAAACCTAATGGGCAGCCAACCTTGGCTTGGACCATGTCTAAAAACCATAGTATTACCATGGTACTTTATTGGTAGTGACGTTTTGAAGAAGTTTGGTGATTATCCAGTGCACCAGATTGGCTTTAATGTGCTAAATATACTATATACCTAATATAAATTTGAGTAATTATGTAAAAAAAGGTGGGCATAATAAGCATAGGCTTCAGCCTACACCTTTTTTTGGTTGTTATGCATGTATGTATAACTGTATAATGATTGAAAATAAAATTGAATTGAAATTAATTGAATATAGTACTTTTTTTTCCATTATACTCCACTTATCTCCAACAATACCATGACATTACCATGCTACATATCCAAATAAACATGGTATTTTGGTGAGGTGTTTCACTCGTGTTGTGCTAAATGTGATTCTCTACAATAGAAACATAGTATTAGCTTGGGACTTTATTGTCAGCAGTTTGCTGGTCATTACTTATTTGACACGGTAAGTTATTAGACAGAGCATTAGTCTAGTCGAGCATAAGAAACTAGATTAAAAAGTTTGTAACTTTGAATGTTGGCTTGAAAAAGCCTTGCCAGAAAGTTTTAAGTAGTTTTAACAGCTTAAACTTTGAAGATTTTCAGTAGTAATAGTTTTAGGTTCTAGTTTTGTAGTTTTAGAAGGAACTATAATATTAGATAGAATAGATAGATAGATAGATAGTAGATAGATAGATAGATAGATAGATAGATAGATAGATAGATAGATAGATAGATAGATAGAAATTAGAAGATAGAGATAGATAGATAGATAGAAGATAATAGATTAGATAGATAGATAGATAGATAGATAGATAGATAGATAGATAGATAGATAGAATAAGATGAAGATAGATAGATAGATAGATAGATAGATAGATAGATAGATAGATAGATAGATAGATAGATAGAAGATAGATAGATAGATAGAAAATAGATAGATAATAGAAATAGATAATAGATAGATAGATAGATAGATAGTAATAGAAATAGAATGATAGATAGATAGATAGATAGATAGATAGATAGATAGATAGAATAGATAGATAGATAGATAGATAGAATAGTAATAAGAATAGTAAATAGATAGATTAGATAGATAGATAGAATAGATAGATAGATAGATAGATTAGATAGAAAAAACATTAGAAGATAGATATTAGATAGATAGACAGACAGACAGACAGACAGAAGATAGACAGATAGATAGATAGATAGATAGATAGATAGATAGATGATGATAGATAGATAGATAGAAAATTAGAAAGAATGGAAGATAGATAGATATGATAGATAGATAGAAAAAACATTAGAAAGAATGGAAGATAGATAGATAGATAGATAGATTAGATAGATAGATAGATAGATAAAGATAGATAGAAAAAACATTAGAAAGAATGGAAGATAGATAGATAGATAGATAGATAGATAGATAGATTAGATAGATAGAAAAAACATTAGAAAGAATGGAAGATAGATAGATAGATAGATAGATAGATAGATAGATAGATAGATAGATAGATAGATAGATAAAAACATTAGAAAGAATGACAGCTTAAATTAGTTTAAATGGCTTAGAAATAGTACATAGAATGGCAGCTAATGGAGTATAATGAGACTGTCAAACTGTTGAAATTTGAATGTGAAGTTTCACCAGTCTCGACTAAATGATCAGTTAGTGGAGTTGTGTAGATGTATATTACCTGTGAGAAGTCTTCATCACTCAGCAGGTGCGCGTGTCGAGCCTTGAAGCAGTTCTGGCATTTACTCTTGTTGAAAATATTGGCCTGAAATTTTCGGCAGGCGTTATCTTTCGCTGACATACTCTGTGCCATGAGTGTGTGTTTGTGTTCCCGTTTTCCCGTTATTTTAAAAACTGCGCAATAATTCCACCGGAGAGTCCTCCCCCGCGCGATGCAGTCCGACCCTCATCTCAAACTCACTGCGATAATCATTTATTTATGCACACTCATCTGACAGGACCCACACTAAGGGGACACTAAAAATGATAACAATACAAATAATAATGATATAATTAATTTAGCCAAAAAGTTTTAATTTAGCCAAGCTCTCTTGGATTGATTCTGAAGGATTCAGTCGGGACAGGATCTCGGATCCGCGCTCTCGATCCATGCGCGTCCCCGATCCCCCGCAGGCACACGGACGCGCGCTGATGCGTTACAGTGCGAGTTCCAAAATAATGTGGCAAACTTGTACAAACACTCCTAAGTAAATGGTGATGGAGAGGATGTGTTTACTTTCCACTAGCTCACAGCTTCCGACGAACCTTTCAGCGATACGTGAAGACAACTATCCCGAAACTCCATGTTGTGGAACAGTGTGGATTCTACAGAGTGTTTTCGGTCCAAAGACGGGTTTTTGCAGGTTTGGATGGGCACTGTGGGTCCGTTTCCCACGGTCACAGCTGATCACACGGGTTCTCCACACATACTACACACTCAACACACATACACACGGAGGAATGAAGGGGGCGGGGCACGAGTTAAATGACATGAAGCGTAAACCAATCACAATAAGGGACACGCCTACTATTTGTAGTCAGAGTACGTCAGTGGCCAATCAGATTGTTCAATCACACTGATTTCATGGAATAACAAGAATCAAGGTCGGTGGACTGTGCACGGTGTAAACTGAAGTTATTTAAACTTACAAGCAGGATCTTATGTGCATTTAAACTGTGTTTTAGTGATTTCGTCTGGTTATAAAGTGAAAAATGACGACACTAAATAATGCATGCGTTAAGATATTTGATAACTATCCATGTAACGCCCCCAGATAGTGACCAATCCTACCTGAGAGGCTCTCCAGTGCCCCCGTTTGGGTTAAATATGGAATGAGCCTGGATTCAAAATATTTTATTTATTACAATATTTTAAATGCCATTTCATTTAATTACAAAATGATGCTAATTTCATTAGATTATATGAGTATATTTTAAGTTAAAAACCTAAAACTTATTATATCTTCAGTTAAAAACGTAAAATATATATTTAGAATTTTATTATACATTTATTTTGAAAATCTGTTTTTGCTCGTGTATGTAGTAATTGTGCGATTAAATTTCAAAAAAATTCTTGGTGGCACAAACATTTATTTTTGTTTTTGTAAAAAAAGCCTAAAAGTTTGCAAAATGCATATTCTTCAATCATAGACATATAATTACCGGTATGTAATCAGGCATTAATCCAAGTTCACAGGCAGTATTAAGAATTGAATCTGATCAATTTCACCACGTTTTAAAAAAAAATACATAACAGTTAATTCACAGGTAAAACCCTCTGATTTCCTCAAATTAGTCAGACAATAACATTGTTCAAACATGACAAAGGAGATGTTTGTGTGTTTGATATTATAAAACAGATACCATACCAGCTTCCTCAATAAAGAAATGCTTATTCATTTCTCATTTCTGACAATCAAGACTAGTTTAGGAATGGCCTAAACTTATGTTAGATTTAATACTGAACTTTATATGACACACTTGGGAGAGCACATGTGTGTTCCCTTCAGTAACATCCAATGTCCCAGAATTAGGAAGAAGAGAGACAGAAGGTGTTCTAGGTCCTGTTGATGGAGGGAGCGTTGCTGATCTCCTCGTCGTCCTCTTCATTCATCAGCGGTTCTCTGTCTGTCTGAGCGGGACTCAGAGCCGTGGATCTCTTAGTGGTCTTATTTAGAGTGCTTCCCTGTAAACACAC
>CM070840.1:4853989-4864886 GCA_036326025.1 Chrosomus eos
AAGCTTGAATTAACGAGTATGTCCCTCTTTGGCTAATGTACTTTCAAGATGGAGGGGCAACATGGCGACCGACATTAGAACCCCTCACCCGTATGTATTTTCAATGGCATATTATACACTCACGAGAATACTTTATTACTTGAACGAAGTAAATATACATTAATGAGCACATATATTTTTGAAAGAACTAAGTGTTTTTAGCTAAGAATAAACTAAAAAAGTTACACAGTGTAGCTTTAAATAAACATTAAATGTTTTGCTCACTGTATGTGTATACAGTAATTGTGCAATGGAATTTTAAAAAGGAACAATATTCTTAGTCCCTTGGTGGCACAAAACTACTATAAAAACTAAAAAATGTGTTTTGTGATAAATTTTCCATGATTATGAGTGCAAGCTTCTCCTTTTTCCTGACTTAACTATTGATGGAGACAATAAGAGGCAAATCAAGCTTTTCAGGCTTTGAGAAAACCTTATAATTATGCCGGTTAAGGTTGCGTGAAATCATACGTCCTTGAACATCATAACAATGTGAAGTGTCACTCGACTCGTCCTGCTCGCCCTCGCTCCGTGTTCTACAAACTCTCCACAGTTCTCGTCTGTTCATACTGTTGCTATGGTTACCAGAGGTTACACATCTATGATGGGATCTATGGTGATTCAGAGAGATGTGGCGATAGTGGGCGGGTGTGTGTGTGTGTGTGTGTTACCTGTCTGTAGTCAACGATGTTGAGTATTGCAGAGGTGATTATGCAACTGATGGTATTGGCCAACATGAAGATCATCATATATTGCCATCTCCACAGCGGGATCTTAACATCACTGACACACAAAACACATATTACTGTATAGACATGGTACTATACATTAAATATTGTGTGTGTGTGTGTGTGTGTGTGTGTGAGTTGGTTCATGTGATTTATGAGGACACAAATTTGTATTATCACTATTATGACATGTATTACACTGGTATTACAAATTATGGGTGGTTTATGAGGACATTTCAAAAGTCCTCATAAATCAAATGGCTTAAAAAACATAAAAAACAATGTTTTATTAAAAAATTTAAAATGCAGCATGTCTCCTGTGATGGGTAGGTTTAGGGACAGGGGCAGTGTAGGGGGACAGAATATATAGTTTGTGCGGTATAAAAACCATTACGCCTATGGAGAGTCCTCATAATGCTGTTGCATTATATATATATATGTATATGTATGTATTTATATATTTTTAATTGACTTATATAATAAGTTGATTGACAATATACATATTTTAGAATAATATAAGGTATTCAAGACCTTTAGAAGTAGTGTGGTAAAAGATCTATAAATGAGCAAGTATGTAATCTATACTTAGACACCGATGATAATGTGATATCAAAAACGTTTATCTTTTTTGTATTTTTTCACTTTTTTATTTTTACTACTTCTGAAGATGTTTTTTTATCTTGAAGGACATTGTGTGTGGGCTTTTGTGCAGAATATCATAATACTGTCACGGTGCCTTGTCCAAAATACATAATAATATTTTTTGTTAGTATAATGCAATGTGCAATGAACATAAATGTCACCTGGACTTGGTGCCCAGTATCTGTCCCACCACCAGATTGGAAATGCCGATGCCAATCATCTGTATGGATGTGGCCAATCCCATCGCAGTGCCCAGTGTGGCCTGAGGCACCACCAGTGGGATAGACGGCCACATGCTCGCCTACAGCACACAAACGCAATGAAAAACACATATACATTAACCTGTAGTAAATATATTCTTCTTTTGTTTCAATTTATCTGCAAAACAACAATATTAGCACAATATTTTAAAAATAAAATGTGACAACACACAAACACAAGAGAAAAAAGATGCAAATCTCTAACTATGAAATATAATTTTAGTGTATTTCTCTTTTCCAGTTACCTAGAGGAAAACCTATACAAAGAGTGGCACAGCTTACCCCACTCTGCCCTATTGAGCTTGCATGAACATCTCAAATTTCTCATATTTCAAAATGTCAGCATCGTCTTCAGTAATTGGAGAATGCTGAATACTTCAACCAATCGCAAGCTCTCTTACAGTGTTTGCTGACCACACACTTGAGCATGCTGCAATACTCCAAAGACATTGTGTAGTTGGCGTCAATTCATAGTGTGTGTGTGTCTGTGTGTGTGTGTGTGTGTGTGTGTGTGTGTGTGTGTGTGTTACTCACAGCAGCAAATGAGTAAGTGATGCCGAGCCAGATGGTTGATACGAGAGGCGGGACGAACGTGAAGGCCAGCAGACCAAACACAGGCAGTGTCAACACGGCACAGAGCCCTGCAAACACACCGCGCAGACCCACATAGTCCTACACAGAAACAATCACACAGAAACAATCATTTCATGTTTTCAAAAGATTTTTCTACTCACCAAGGCTGCGTTGTTTTGATCAAATATACAGTAAAATCATTAATATTGTGAAATATTATTACAATTCAAATGAACTGTTCTCTTTCATAGGTTCACTCAACGCTGCGTAGCTTATGACGCAGTGGGAACGCCCTCTGGGTGTGCCGATTGTCTGAAGCCCTTATAGAATCACGCCAATTCCATTGGCTGATGGCGCGACCGCGCCCTTGACGCCTCTGCGTCATCATACTATAACAGCGCGCGCGCGCCATCTGCTCCTCAGATTTCTCTGCCTTCACGAAGCGGCCATTTCGCCCTTCGGTTTCGGTTTTTCTAAGCCCGTATTTCGAATTATCTCGACGGATTTCTTCTACTTTCTTCATCTGCACTTCAGCGACTGCTTTCAGTGGAACCCTGTTCTCCTTGCGGTGAAGTGCCATGGAGTATCGTCGTTGCCCGCCGCCATGCGCTCGCTTTATCGCGAACGACGACCCGCACAGTAAGTGTGTTAAGTGTTTGGGGTTTTCGCATGCGCGTGAGGCTATTTTAGGTTCTTCAAAATGTAAATTTTGTGACAACCTCCTTCTCAAAACCCTCCGTTCGCGGCTCGCGGTGTTTGAGAAGGAGTCATTCGTTCCCCCCCGTCGCGCTCCCGAGGCCGCTGAGGCCTCGTTTGAGTCCGCGACCTGGGGCTCGGATGTAGAGCTCGAGGATATGGAGTTCGAGCAGACGGGCCATGCCCTTTCTCTCCCTCCGTCTTCTGAGCACGCACGCGGTGCCGCACCAGTCGAGTTCTCTCACGATTATTTGTGTCCCAGCCCGAGAGCACGCGAATCGGTTTCTTTCGGACTGGAGGATATTATTTACACCACGGCTTCCGACTCCGAGGATTTCGGGCCTGTTTTAGCTTCGGATGCTCTCCCGCCTAGCGGCCAGGAAGCGCGGCCTACTGCGGCCTACACGGAGCTTGTTGACGTGCTTTCGCGCGCTACAGAGAAACTCTCTATTGACTGGCCAGACGAGCCCCGCGAGTCACAGTCCTCTAAACTCGACGAGAGGTTTTTAAGCGGCCCTAATTCTAGGCCTGAACGGAGAAAGCTCCCCTTTTTCACTGATCTGCATCTTGAGATCTCCAGATCCTGGAAACAGCCATTCTCCGCTCGTCTTACTAACGCGGCAGCCGCTGACTTCACCAACCTCGTTGGTTCTGTGGAGCAGGGTTATTCCGCCATTCCAGCGGTCGAGGACACGCTGGCTTCTCATCTCTCCCCGTCGTCAGCTCCATCTTGGAAGTCTCGTCCCCTCCTCCCTTCTAAACCATGCAGGACTACTTCCGCTCTTATCGGGAAGTCCTACATGGCAGCCGGTCAGGCTGGCATGGCCCTCCACACCATGGCCATTCTCCAGGCCTACCAAGCAGATGTGTTGAAGGAGATGGACGAGGGTGACGGTATCACTCCGGAGGCCGTCAAGGAGCTGCGCATGGCTACCGATCTGGCCTTGAGGGCCACCAAGCATACGGCGCGCGCCGTAGGGCGTTCTATGGCGGGGGCGATTGCTGCAGAGCGCCACCTTTGGTTGAACCTCACTGAAATCCGCGACAAGGAGAAGGTCTTCCTCTTGGACGCTCCAGTATCTCAATCAGGGTTATTTGGAGAGGCAGTCAACACAGTGGTGGAAAAATTTCGGGCTGCTAAGTCCCAGTCAGCTGCCCTCAGGCAGTTTATGCCCAGGAGGGCTAGGGAATCCTCCAAACCCGCCCCTGCCCTGCCCAGAGAACGCTCTTCTCATAGATCGGAGTTTCCTGCTAGGAGAAGTGACTCGGCTCATCCCCCACCCGCTACGGTCTGGGGAGCCCGTGGTCGCCCGTTCCCTCGCCAACGGCCCCATAAGCGCCTCGAGCTGAAGCGGTCTAACAAGCCCTTCGCTCCGGCCTCCTCGAATCGCTCCTGACCTGCAGGTCAGAAAAAGGAGAGCTTCTCTCGATCTGCGAGGTTGGATCAGACCGCGCAAGCGTTTCTGTCCACCTCCCACTCGCTCTCCTTTTCTATACCGGCCACTTTCGCCACCCAGCGTGTTTCGAAGTGCAGCCACCCCTCAACGATGTCCAAACCGTTTGGAGCAGGAGGAAGGAGACGCGCTCTGCTTTCTCCCCTCCCTCTCGGCACACCCGATGCCTATCGCTCGCGTAGGAGACACTCTCGTTTTCTCTCAGCAACAGGCGGAACCATTGGTCCTAGCCAACCAGGCAGCAGTGCCCCTCTCTACGTGTCAGGACGTCAACGGCTTTCCTTCACGTTGGACTGCTCCGCCACACGGAAGCCAACACATCAACCTATTTCAGGTATGTCCGCCGCCTTGCACCACTCTACCCCCTCTCTCTCAATCCTTTCCAGCTTGGGAGCGTCTGCCAGGGGTGTCGCCCTGGGTCCTCCGCACGGTCCGGCTCGGCTACACACTCCAGTTCTGTCGCCCGCCCCCTTGCTTCAACGGGGTCTGCCCAACTGTAGTCAACAGCGCCTCAGAGGCTTCTGTTCTACAGCAGGAAATTTCCTCCCTTTTACTCAAAGGGGCCATCGAGGAGGTTCCCCCGGAGGAGATCGAGCAGGGCCTCTTCAGTCGTTACTTCCTGGTCCCCAAAAAGGGCGGAGGTCTGCGCCCAATACTAGACCTGCGCAGGCTGAATTTTTGTCTCTACAAAGGGAAATTCAAGATGTTGACGCTCAAGGCCATCATCTCTCAAATTCGAGCAGGGGACTGGTTCATAACAATAGACCTGAAGGATGCATATTTTCATATTCAGGTAGTGAAACGACACAGAAGGTTCCTCAGGTTCTCCTTCGGGGCAAAGGCATACCAATACAAGGTCCTCCCCTTTGGTCTTGCCCTAGCACCAAGAACTTTCACGAAGTGTGTGGATGCTGCTCTGGCCCCTTTGCGGCTCCAGGGCATCCGGATACTCAATTACCTGGACGATTGGCTCCTTTTAGCCAACTCCAAAGAATTAGTGACTCACCACAGGGACCTTGTCCTTCGTCACATTCAGTCTCTCGGCCTGAGGTTGAACACGGAGAAGAGTGTTCTTGCCCCAGCTCTAAGCACAGTCTTCCTAGGGGTGCGCCTGGATTCTGTTCGGATGCGGGCCCAGTTGGCTCCTGCCCGGATTTCCGGCATTCTAACATGTTTGGCCCGTTTTTCACTCGGTCATCATGTTTCTGTGGGCACTTGTCGCAGGCTGCTGGGCCTCATGGCCGCAGCATCCCCAGTGCTTCCCCTTGGGTTACTCCACATGAGACCCTTTCTCTGGTGGATGAGACTCTCGGGTGCCCGGTCCACAGGACCGGTTTTTCGCAGGTTGAAGGTGTCGAGTGGCTGCCTCCACGCACTTTCAATTTGGCGGGACCCTCTTTTCCTTCAAAGGGGGGTCAGCATGGGTGCAGTCTTCCGTCGCCAGATGATTACGACGGATGCCTCTCTAACCGGATGGGGTGCGGTTTTCGAAGGGAGACCAGCAAGCGGGGTTTGGTCTGGAGAGACTCTCGATTGGCACATAAACAGCTTGGAGCTGAGAGCTGTTTCCCTGGCCCTCCTTCACTTTCTCCCATTTCTCAGAGGTCATCACGTCATTGTCAGAACGGACAATATGGCAGTGGTGTCTCATATAAATCGACAGGGGGGCTCGCGGTCGCGCACCCTGGACAGGCATGCGCGCCGCTTACTCCTTTGGTCTCAGGACAAATTCTTGTCGCTAAGGGCAGTCCATGTTCCAGGAGCCCTCAACCTCGCAGCAGATTTTCTGTCGAGGCAGAAACTCAGGGCAGGGGAATGGACGTTGAACCGTCAGACGGTAGCTCTAATTTGGGAAGTGTTCGGAGAGGCGGAAGTGGACCTTTTTGCATCCCAGGAATCGTCCCAGTGCCCTCTTTGGTTCTCCTTGAGCCCCCCAGCTCCTCTGGGGATAGATGCATTCGCCCACCCTTGGCCGAGGAAGAGGCTTTATGCTTTCCCTCCTGTCAAGCTTATCCAGGCAGTTCTTTCCAGGGTGAGGGAGAGCGGAGTTCGTCTCCTCCTGGTAGCTCCATTCTGGCCGTCCCAGCCATGGTTTTCAGAACTAATTCCCCTCTTGGAACTCCCCCTTGGGAGATTCCGGTCAGGGAGGATCTGTTGCTCCAACTTCAGGGCAGGATATGGCATCCTCGCCCCGAGATTTGGAAGCTGTACGTGTGGCCCATCAGGGGTCGTTAGCGTTGGACGTTGGGCTTCCCGCTGATGTCCAGGAGACCATTGCCAATGCTAGAGCTCCCTCCACAAGAAAGTTGTACTCCTCTAAGTGGGGGGTCTTTGTATCATGGTGCTCAGCACACGCTTTAGACCCAGTCGACTGCCCAGTTGGTTCAGTTCTGGAATTCTTACAGGATAAGTTTGCTTCGGGGGCGGCAGCCACTACCTTTCTGCTTTTATGCGTGGGGTTAGACGCCTGAAACCAGTACGCTCCCCTGGTATTCCCTCTTGGGACCTCTCGATCGTCCTGGAGAGCTTAACGGAGGCCCCCTTTGAGCCCTTGGAGTCAGCTCCGGATCGGATTCTGACTCTCAAGGTTGCCCTCTTGTTAGCCTTGACTTCTTTGAAGCGGGTTGGGGATCTGCAGGCCTTTTCCGTTAGCGAGTCATGTCTTGATTTTGCTCCCGGCTTGGTCAAGGTTTCTTTGAGACCAAGGCCTGGTTATGTGCCTAAAGTTTTATCCACAGCATTCCGGTCCCAAGTTGTTAACCTTCGCTCTTTCCACCCTCCTCCTTTTGAGTCTGAGGAAGACAGTAAGCTTAACCTGATTTGCCCGGTCCGGGCATTAAAGATGTATGTGGATCGTTCCAGTGGCTGGAGGATATCTAACCAGCTCTTGGTATGTTTTGGTGCTGGCCGCCGCGGGCTTGCTGCATCCAAACAAAGAATTTCCCACTGGGTCACGGACGCTATCTCATTGGCTTACGAGGTGCGTGGTCTACCTTCACCTCTTAACGTCAGGGCGCATTCCACCAGGGGCGTGGCTGCCTCTCAAGCTCTTTTTAGAGGTGCTCTCCTGGAAGACATTTGTGTGGCGGCAGGATGGTCCTCTCCACACACTTTTGTCAAATTCTACAATTTGGATCTTGATACGACTCCAGGTTCCCAGGTTTTGTCTGCTTGAACCAGCAGTACGCGTGATCTGATTTTGTTCTAGTTTTGGCAGCACTGTAGCTTGGCGAGTTTGGTATATCGTTCCCACTGCGTCATAAGCTACGCAGCGTTGAGTGAACCTATGAAAGAGAACGTCTCTGGTTACTGGTGTAACCTATGTTCTCTGAATAGGGAACGAGACGCTGCGTTTGCTGCCAAGCTCCTTGCGCTGCCGACAGGAATCCTTTTCGGCAGAGAAATCTGAGGAGCAGATGGCGCGCGCGCGCTGTTATAGTATGATGACGCAGAGGCGTCAAGGGCGCGGTCGCGCCATCAGCCAATGGAATTGGCGTGATTCTATAAGGGCTTCAGACAATCGGCACACCCAGAGGGCGTTCCCACTGCGTCATAAGCTACGCAGCGTTGAGTGAACCTATGAAAGAGAACATAGGTTACACCAGTAACCAGAGACGTTTTCTATTGTAATATATTTTAAAATGTAATTTATTCCTGTGATGCAAAGCTGAATTTTCAGCATCATTACTCCAGTCTTCAGTGTCACATGATCCTTCAGAAATCATTAGGCTGATTTGCTGCTCGAGACACATTTCTGATTATTATCAATATTGAAAACAGTTGTGCTGTTTTTGTGGAAACCGTTCTTCGCTAAATTTCAAAAGAACAGCATTTAATTGAAAAATAAATCTTTTGTAACATTATAAATGGCTTTACTGTCACTTTTGGTCAATTTAATGCATCCTTGCTGAGTATTAATTAATTTAAAAAGAAACACTTTTGAACAGTAGTGTATGCCTGTGTGTGTAAGCATGTAAATGAACATCTGTGGAGTGTATGTCTGTGTAATTGTGACGTACGATGAGGATGCCGACAGCAGCGGACAGCACCAGTGAACTGTCATACACAGCGCCCGCGATGTACGCCGCCTCCTTCTGACTGTACCCGCTGTATTTATCCTGGATAAACTTACTAAAAACACACATACAGCAACACATGAACAACCTGTACTAACCCAGTTTAATCTAGAAACATGTATGTGCTTCATGAGTGTACCTGGCATCAGCGATGAAGGGGAAGATGCCGTTATAAAAGAACATGATGGTAAGAACCAGCAGCCAGTATCTGAGAGACAGACTCTTCACATCCCGAACTCTCTATACAAAAACACACAATATATACCAGCTGTATCACTACAACAAATAAACATCAACGTGAAAATACTATATATACAGATGCATACTACAGGTGAAACTCGAAAAATTCAAATATCGTGCAAAAGTTATAATTTTAATGATTATGGTTTATGGTTGATTATGGTTCATCATAATCCAAATTCAAAATCTCAGAAAATTAGAATATTACATGAAATTAATTTAAAAAAAAAAGATTTTAAATACAGAAATGTCGGCCCTCTGAAAAGTATAATCATGCAGATGTATATAGTTATATAGTAGTCAACATTAGAAGTGGATCAAAAAAGTTAATCAAAGTTGTCCTTCGACAAGAAAGGGTATTGTTCGAAATCCATGTATAACTTTGATGAAAGGTTTTGATCCACTTTAAAGGGATAGTTCACCCAAAAATGTAAATTCTGTCAGTAATTCCTCTCCTCATGTTGTTCAACCCCGTAAGACTTTCGTTCATCTTCGGAACACAAATTAAGATATTTGTGATTAAATCTGAGAGCTGGGTCACTCCTCCATAGGCTTCTAAAGGATTGAAACAGCCCCGAAAAGTCATTAAAGAAATTGTTAAAATAGTCCAAGTGACTACAGTGGCTCAATCTTAAGTTTATAAAACGACGAGAATACTTTTTGCGTGCAAAAAAACACAAAAATAACGACTTAATTCAACCATCTCTTCTCTTCCGTGTCATTCTCCTAAGAATCAGAATCAGAATCAGAATCAGAAAGAGCTTTATTGCCAAGTGTGCTTGCACACACAAGGAATTTTCTTTGGTACTGAAGCTTCCAGTGCACATATACAGATACAAATACAACAAGAAACAGTAATACAAAATCTAAAAATAAAATTATAAAAAAAATAAAAATAAAAATATATATATATATATATATATATATATATATGAAAATACTATAAAATATAAAATATAAGGCCACGGTTGGGTTTAGTCAGAATAAACATTTTCGGATTATGAACATATATACAGTATTTTGAATAGTATGAATAAATATAAATATAAATAACCTGAGTTTAGGAGATATTGCACTAAACAGTGGGGGTATTGCACTTAAAGGCATATGCCTTGGGAGATATGTTAACTGTTCAGGAGGGAAATGGCCTGTGGGAAGAAACTGTTCCTGTGCCGAGATGTTCTTGTGGCCAGTGATCTGAGTCTCCGTCTTGACGGTAACAGTTCAAACAGGTGGTGTCCAGGGTGAGTGGAGTCTGTGATGATTTTACCTGCTCTCTTCCTCACTCTGGAAGAGTACAGGTCCTGGAGGGTTGGCAGGGGGGCACCAATGATCCTCTCTGCAGTCCGGACTGTCCGCTGTAGTCTCATGATGTCTGATTTGGTAGCTGAACCAAACCAGACAGTGATGGAAGTGCATAGGACAGACTCGATGACGGCTGAGTAGAACTGAATCAGCAGCTCCTGTGGCAGGTTGAACTTCCTCAGCTGGCGAAGGAAATACAGTCTCTGCTGGGCCTTTTTCACAATGGAGTCAATGTGATTGTCCCACTTCAGGTCCTGAGAGATGATAGTGCCCAGGAACCTGAATGACTCCACTGCTTCCACAGTGCTGTTCATGATGGTGAGTGGGGGGAGTGCTGGGCTGTTCCTCCTGAAGTCCACGGTCATCTCCACTGTTTTGAGCGTGTTCAGCTCAAGGTTGTTATAACTGCACCAGACAGCCAGCTGTTCAACCTCCAGTCTGTAAGCAGACTCGTCACCGTTTCGGATGAGACCGATGACAGTGGTGTCGTCTGCAAATTTCAGGAGCTTGACAGTGGGGTCTTTAGAAGTGCAGTCGTTAGTGTACAGGGAGAAGAGCAGTGGGGAGAGAACGCACCCTTGGGGGGCGCCAGTGCTGGTGGTGAGAGTCCTGGATGTGTGTTTCCCCAGTCTCACGAGCTGCTGCCGGTCCGTCAGGAAGCTGGAGATCCACTGACAGATCGAGGATGGAATGGAGAGCTGGGTCAGTTTGTCTGTGAGTAGATCAGGCATGATGGTATTGAAGGCCGAACTGAAGTCCACAAAGAGGATCCTTGCATAAGTCCCAGGTCTGTCGAGATGTTGCAGGATATAATGCAGTCCCATGTTGACTGCATCATCCACAGACCTGTTTGCTCTGTAAGCAAACTGAAAAGGATCCAGCAG
>CM070840.1:4864986-4937562 GCA_036326025.1 Chrosomus eos
AATATACTAAATCATTAACCAATTTCATAACTTCATGGTCAAAGAGGCATCAGTGGAAAAGGAAAGAAAGTTTTTAATGTTTTTCTTTGGAACAGCAAGCACATATGAATCATGCACAATAAGACTTTTTATCAAATTAAATTATGTATTACGAAAATAAATATGGTCACTTTAGACTCACATTAAATGTAACGTGCAGAAACCCCCATTAGTAGGTAAAAAGGGGTGAGGGAAGAAAATGGAAAGATGATTTACTTGACAATAATTTACTTTATTTAGAGTTAATTTTATTTTACTATTTTGTTTTCAATTTTTTTTAATTTTTTATTCTTAATCTTTTTACCCTTGATCCTTTCTTTTCTATATATCCACACACGTGTGTACACAGAGTTCCTGAAAACCACAACAAATTCCTGTGCTACTTGGAGAATTAAGCTCATCTGAATCTGAATTCAGAATGTGTTTCTAGAGTTAAACCTGCACAATGTCAGTGGTGTTATGGGTAAATATCTGATATCATACTGGTCAAGGATCCGTTTCCAGATCCAAACAGAAGTCGTCCAGTCAACATGAGGGGCAACAGGTACGCCGTGCCCTTAAAATGAGACCCCAATGCAAAGATCGCTGAGCCCAACACAGTCAGGAAGGAGAAGAGGAAAACGCCAACTACAGGAGAGAAAACCCAAAACTTCACACACACATGTATTCTAGATAGAATACTGAATATTGACAAAACCAGACGGATTTCAAAACAGCTTGTTGTTAAAGAAAAAGAAAATCCATTCCAACTTACAGCGGTTTCCCAACTTATCAATGAGGAATCCGGCCATGATGACCACCACAGCATTCCTGGGAAATCAAAATAAGAGTCATTTTACAGGTGATAAACAGAATGAAGCTTTAGAGGATGACGGACAGTAATTATCTGGTTGGGTGAGAGTGTGCGAGTCAGGGATATTATAGAGAAAGAAAAATACAAATAAAACCATTGAGATAAACATGAACTGAAATATGATAGTATGTCAGTGATACTAAAACAACAGTGGTGTGAGACTGAGTCTTACGTCCATGCGTAGACGGCGTAGAGCAGGTTATACTCCTGTGGTGTCATTCCCAAACCCTCCACACACGCTCCTGTGCCATTACCAGTGCTGTTACTCCCCGTCCCGTTTGAGCATGTCAAATTCTGTAGGAAACAACACAGTCTGTGCATTCAGGGCCTTATTTACTGTCCTACAGCCTAAACCAGAGAGGTTTATATGTAATATGTTACTCTCATGATGTTAAAGGGGTCATATCATACATTATTTTATTATGTTAGAAAAGACTTTTACCCGAAAAACTGGTAGAATTTAGTTTTTCATGGTTATTTGACTATTAATGACATGGCTTCAATATAGGCTTTGTGATATTTTACTCTTATCGTTAATTCTTCTGCGGTTTGGAACAATTATATTGATCCTGCTCTCTCCTCATTACCTCATTGTGACTGGATGGGCCAAGTTTCTGGTCATTCAATAGATCAATAGTATTCATCTATCAATCAAACACTGGAAAGTCACAGTTTGTGCAGCTCACTTTCAACAAATGCTCTGTTGTATATGTGAATGCTGTCGCATATATCTCAAAATATCAAGGGAATTTTATTCCTCATAATATGACCCTTTTAAGACTGCCTAAACTAGGACTACTGATGTGAAAGTGAGGTCAAAGGTCAGTAAAGTTGCTCCTCACCCCCTGGAACTGCTCCTGCAGGACACTGGGAATGTCAAAGCAGAAATAAGAGCCGAAAGTCAGCATACAGTTAAAAAACAGGACCACGAACCGGTAGTAGGCTGTAAATACACACATATATTCAGTCAGAGAGAGAGAGAAAGAGAAGAGTTAGTCATCATGTGTCAGGTTACATCTAAGCTAACACAGAAAACAACACTGGTGAGCTATGAATCTCTTATGAATTATGATGTGCATGAAACTTGGTTTAACATTAAATCAATCACATCTGTCTTTGTTTACAAGCTGAGAGCTCATTTAAATGGCTCTAAATTCACAAACATTCTGAAACATCAGTGAAATGATTAATTTACCTTGTTCTGCTGCTTTGGCCATCTCGACCCCAGATAAATCTCCGCACTCTTCCCATATAACGACAATCTAGTGTGATTTCTTTTGATTTATGTGTCCCAGTCAGGAGGCGATCTTCAAAATGTGCAGCTTGTCCAGTAGCAGTCGCTATTTGCTGATCTATAAATCATAATAAAATAGTGAAAGCACCAAACCTCAGGAACAGTCGATCCAGGTTTTCTAACTGACTGTTTTCCTCATTTAGCGTTACGTCATAGCCTAGGCGTCATGTGACTGAGCAGATGACGTTGTTTTTCTCAGCGCTGACACTGCACTAGTGATGATTGGGTAGATAAAAGATAATGTATGTTTAATCACGCTTTAAACAAAACAATGCCCATTCTTATGACATGTTTACGGAAATAAAATGTATTTATATAGGACATTTCATTATATGTGGTAATTTAAAGCGCTTTAAACGGACATGAAATGGACATGAATTACTGAAATCAAAATAACTATGTAAGAAAAATTCAATGTGAACATTAAAACTTTAAATATCTAGCTATACAACATAAATAAAAAATATATTATATAAAACACAATAATCTAATCGGAATTAAACAAACAATTTCCCCAAAATCTTTTAATCATTTTTGAAACGCAATCCGTACTAGTATTGTCCCTCTCACCGCCCCATATTTGTTTACATTCGCAGCCTTCAAACTCACTGACAGCGGAGGGTACACTAAGTCTAAAACACAATAATGATAAACTAATCAGGTTTAATTTACACATAATGACCCGATTATCATATAACACACTTTATATTTAAGTATATTATAGTTTATATAGTATGTTTATAGTTATAATCACCGGCAGCTGATTTAAAGGGATGTCAGGCGCACATAGAGCAAACGCGTGGGAAATTTCAGATTCGGAGAATGAGAGTGATGACATTAAAGCATCATCATCATCATGTGTAATACTCGACCAGAACACGTCTATAAATGGATCAAACACTTCTCCACCGTCCGCCCGGGCGGAAGACAGCAGCATCAGCGCGGATGGAGTGAAGATCTCCGGCAGGAGGAGGAGGAGGAGAGAGGAGGTGCTGGAGGAGCTGGAGGCGAAAACAGCTGCCAAAGAGAGACGGAGAGAGGAGAAAGACAAACTCAAGGAGAAGAAACTACAAGAGCAACAGAGAAGAAAAGAGGCAGCGGAGAGACTGAACCTGTTAAAGCCTGAAAACTTCATTAAGAGTCTGACAGCTCACATTCACGCAGGTGAGAAACAACTTCCTGTCGAATGCAGGTGTTACTAGATTATTGTGCTTCACAGTTGTGTTAGTTAAATGAGTTTAATCTCTGTGTAGTGCTGTTGCGGGATGCAGGCTGTGATGTGTTGCTCGGGAATCTTGATGGGTTGCAGTGGAGGAACCGGATAGAGAATCAAGGTCTTCCTAACAGCATCCGCTGGACACAACAAGCCCTTCAGGTCACTAGAACTCAAGCTTCTTTCTTAGTCTGTCCATTAGAGGTATAGAAGAGCTGTCAGGTTGCATTATTATTGTGGCAAGGCTCATTAATGTCCCAGCTAGTGTTTGTTCTATATGTGTGTGCTGTACACAGCAGACTGAGGATGAGGATGAACATGTTATTGAAGAAGATCAGGTCCTGATGGTGATCTCCCATAATGAGTTAGAGGACATGGTGATGTCACATAAAACAGTGACCAATCAGTCGGTAAGTCATTATTATATTATTATTATATCATTATATATATGTATATATATATTTCCATCATTCTAGGCTCTTATTGGTGATATGTATGAGGGGTCGGAGTCTCTGTTGGGTCATCTATATAAGTACTTGACCAGAACTGCAGGGAAAGTTGTCACAATTCTAGTGATGATCAGTCAGCAACGGTAAACACACAGTCTCTCAAATCTGCTTATATTTAATGTAAAATCTCATAATATGAATGGATGACTCTAAGTGTGTGTGTGTGTGTGTGTGTGTGTGTGTGTACAGATCAGGATCTTGGGGTGAAGATGATTTTGACCTCAATCAGCATCATCTGGACACAGAAGAGGTCAGATAAATCCGTCATCGCCCTTGTTATTTGTCAGTAATGTAACCTTCAGTAACCATGTCTTGTTTCTGTGATGGGCAGCTGTTGGTTCACCTCCAGCTCTACTGGAATGTGGCGGTTCACTTCCTGTTTGGCTGGCAGGAAGTGACCGATCATGTGGTTGCACTTACCAAGGCTTTATCTAAGAGACCTTACAAGTGAGTTTTACACAGAAATCACACAAAATAAATCAGTCAAAAGCCCTGGGTTTACTTTTTTTCTGTTTTAGTGTTTTTGCATTTTATCTTTTGACATATTTGGGGTATGAATTATTCACGCTTCTTAATAACTGTTATTAATAAGAATCAAATTAGGGAACTTGTCCAATTCAAATTAGGGAACTAACTGCTGTATAATATAAATTATGAATTGCTTTTAATGTGTTGTTATGCAGAAGACTCTGAATATTCTTTCATCAACAATTTCAAAAAGACTGTTAATCACTCTTAAAACTAGATCTGATCAAGTGGTCTTCACCAGATGTCGTATAGGTCATACAAGTTTCATGCATCTATGCATGTTTTGTAAGATTCCCCTCTCTGTTAAACTTATTTTATTGAACTGTCCTAGGTTTAATACAAGAAAAATTATCTTTATGAAGGTTTTTCACTTAGTAAGATTATGCCTGAAAAGGTTTTGGAGATTTTTAAGATTTTTTATCATATATTAATAAAAAAAAAACATTTTTATAAAATGACTTCTTGTGTTTGTTTGCTTGGTTGTATTGTATTTATATGATATTTGTATTTTTGTAATTTAATTTTTGCCTTGAAAATAGCCTTAGATGCTGACATGGCAGTAAATCTATCTATCTATCTTACGTCAACAATATCTGTAGTGTATTTTGTTGTCAGGGCGTTGTGTGGCGAGCCTGATCTGGGCTTCTGCATGGACGGCTCGTGGTCAGCGGGTGTGCGAGTGGACAGAGACGGCCACGGTCTCGCTCAGGTGTGGACACGTCAGATACAGCAGCTGAACCGCGTCAGTCCAGCCATGGCCAGAGCCGTGACGAGCGCCTACCCTTCCCCTTCCCTCTTGATGAAGGTAACGTGTGTTCAAATATTATTCTCTCTTTAAACCAACACGGAAGGGACTTAAACTGAAATTCATCGACTAACCGCTAGAGACAGGCTCCAAAAGAGAGTCAATCCCATGTTAAAGGTGCTATATGTAACTTTTCTACTAAAAATGAATCCTTTTTTTATTGCCTGTGTGTGAAGGGTTTGTAATCACACATTACAATGATCCACTTGTCGAGTTTTGCTATTACCTCTGAAGGCCAATATTCCTATTTCTATGTGAAGTCTCCGGGTCGGATTTACCGCGAAATCAAACGGATGTGACGTGCATGCGCGCTCCCGAGCCTCTCTCCTTATATACAGTAGACGGTCAGGGAGTTACGTCCGGTTAAAGGCGCACGTTTTTCGGCTTATATCTCGGTCAATCTTTGAGCAATATTCCCAAGACTCTAATCGTTCGTAGTGCTGGACGGGGCCTTTCGAACGAGCCCACCCCCGAGGTCCAACTCGCCCGGCTCCCCGAGTTATAGCCGTTCGAAATCGGGGGTTCCAGCGAACGGCGATCCGGTACGGGGCATCCCCGAGGCCCGCCACTCTAGCCCTCGGGCAAGGGTCCCCCTGGGACCCCCTCCCCCGAATTTGAGCTCTCTGGGTCATTGCGTTCCAGAGATACGAGCGATTTCTTCTGAGATCGTGACGTCACCGGCGTCCGCAATATTGCAGCGCGCCCGATGGTTTTCTGCTAATATCTCCGCGAAAACACCACCAAAAACTATGGAACTTATATGGTTCTTTTCAGCTCGACTAGATGGTCCCAACGAGCTCGGTGCTCGCCGAATCCGTCTAGTATTCGCCGAGATATTTGCGTAATAGACGGTATTGTCTATGAGTTCGAGCATGAGCACTCTTGTAAAAATTGATTGCAATCTGAAACATCACAGCTAAAAGTTACATAGAGCACCTTTAAAATGCCCAACTTTACTGCAGAAAAATATGTGTTAACAGCCTGGTACAAAAAGTGATTTTGGTCTATATTGCTAATTTTGTCCTTCATAACAACTGTGAGGGGGGTGAATATTTTTATAACTCATCTGGTTAAATTATATTAAGCCTTAAAGCAGGGCTCGAAATTAACTTTTTTACCTGGTAGCACTGGTGCTCCCAACTTCAAAAAGTTAGGAGCACCAGCAAAAATTTAGGAGCACCCACCAAATTTGACGTTGAGCTCTGCCTGTAAAGCGGAACGACCGGCAGCATTCTGATGATTAAAAGCCTTAATAATCGAACCTGATTTGTTTTCCACACACTTGTCCCTGCATTTTTTTGTGCTTGGCACTCTCTCCTTGTTTAACCAAGCTCTTGCGCTTAAAATGTATTGGTTTTCGGTGGTGGCCGATGGACACTGTCATCCTTTCTTGCCCTGTTTTTTTTTTTTTTTTTATTAAAGCTGTGATTTTACCACTGTATTTCATAGCTTTGTAAGATAAAATCCTTCTTTGCTAAACCTAATCATCATTTTGGTATATCATCATATCAATTTCATAAACTACAATAATAAAGTAGCATTAAAAAGTTTATTTTAACTAATTTTCTACCATATACAATTGAATACAATTAGCAGCTAGCTAACAACAACTTGATTTGCACTTTTTGTTTCTGGTTTCACCTCACTCCAGTCTAAACTAAAAGTTTTGGGGTTTTTTGGTAAGTTTTCTTCACATTGTCATATAAATAACCTGAAAATACTGTAGTTTATTAAGGTTAAATCTTCCTAACCACTCTTACTAAAAATAAATGGGGTAAGCACACTTACATTCTCATTTTAAGAGGTGTTCTGAGTATATGTGGTTTGATTTGTTAACATTAGTTAATGCATTAGGCTAACTAACATGAACCATGAGCAATACATTTGTTACTGTATTTATGAATCTTTGTTAATCTTAGTTAATAAAAAATACAGCTGTTCATTGTTTGTTCATGTTACTTCACAGTGCATTAGGCTAATTAATGTTAACAAATACATCTTTTGATTTCAATAAGGCTACTATTAATGATTAAATTAGCATTAACAAAGATTAATAAATGCTGTAGAAATGCAGTTTATTAATAGTTAATGTTAACTAATGTAGTTAACTAGAGTTTAATAAATTCAACTTTATTGTAAAGTGTTACCGATTTGTTATACACCGATGCAGACGTCTCGTGAGTTCAGTGTTGGACAGATCAGTTGTTTTAACCATTCATAAAAGTGAATCAGTTCAAAGGAGTCATTAGTTCGCAAATCGCACGTGCCATTAGCGGACGTGTAGGATACGGCACGCATTGTTGTGTGATTATCCCAGCAGTTTAGGACATCGCACAAGATTTGTGTCAACACAGAAAACATTTCATCACTGGATAGTTTGTTTTGTTTATTGAAATTGAGGTTTATGTCAGCGGAATGTGCGGAACGCTTTTTTTTTGCACAATTCCCACCCTGGGGTAATTCAGGAGAAAAATCTCTGAATGCTTCACGTGAAACTTCGGTCTTCTTACCTTTTACCATCGTGTCAATTCTCGATTTCGATTAATATGCGTGAGGTAGGGAGAGCAAGACTGTTTTTTAGACTGTGAGAGTGCGTGCGCGCGCGACCGTCTCTCTCTCTCTCTCTCTCTCTCTCTCTCTCTCTCTCTCTCTCTCTCTGCTCGTTATTTCAGTAATATGAGCCCTGTCACAAGCGCAGCAGTCAGTCATCTATCACTCACCGATCAAATAGGGCTTTGGCGGTCGCCAAAAAAAATCAATGCAGGAAAAACCTCGTTTCATCTTCTCTATTATTCAGCCTTTTAGTCGCGCGGTAGTCAGCTCCCTGTCACGTGACAACGGAGCGCAGCGTAACTGAATGGAAGTGATTGACAGCTAATATTAACCTATCTAAAATCTGCTTTAAAGTTTATGAACGTAAGGATGAAGTTTGATTGGATGTAATCGTTGGATAGAATGATGGTCCGGCCACCGCGTATCAGCGCCTGATCAGCGCACATAAGGTACACACTGTGCAGTAATTTGCGAACGTTTTGTAGAGAAATAAAAACAGTTCGCACCACAACCATTATTTGCACTCGCACAGATGCTCCCAAATATATTTTTAGGTCGCACAGATTAAATTTCAGGAGCATATGCGACCAAAATGGTCGCAATTTCGAGCCCTGCCTTAAAGTTCTGCCTAATAGTTAAGGGCGTGGTAGTCTCAGCCTCAGACGTCACGCCCACGGAACGTTGGCTAAACGTCTGATGCATATGGTACACTTAACTGGAAACACTTCAGCAATGTCGAAGTCGTCATCTGATTGGATGAATTTAATCGGATTTCCGGGGGGGGGGGGGGGGGGGGGGGGGCGCGAGTGTCGCGTTTATTTTCGGTCCGCCGGGAAAAAAGCGCAGACGTGTGATTGCGGAAGAAAAACGGTTGTGTTTACATGAGTGACAATGAGCATTTATCAAGTTCAGCTAAACGTAGTAAACGTAGTAATCAGTAAACGTAATCAGCAATGACTTACTGCTTGTTTTCTTCTCCTTCTTTGATTGTCTATGCTGACTGACTTGTTGCACGCTGGTCTGTTGTTGTGGTGACATTTCCACGCCCCGAAACGTGACGCTGAACGAAACGAACTGTAATTGGTTGTTTGACATGTCGGTCAAATGGCCTTATGGGCGGGCCTTGGCCAAAGAAAGCTGCTATGAATTCCAGACCTTCAGCCGTCAGTCTGAAGGTCTGGCTACGCGAGACTAAGGGCGTGGCAACTTGAGTGACATTGAGTGTCACTAGTACTAGCCGTTTGTCTGTTAGCGTCACGTCACGTCAGCTAATCCCGCCTCTTTGCCCATTGCCGTTTATCTGGGAGTGACGTTCGGTGATGCGCTGCCAAGATGGCGATGTCCGGCTCCGCCCACTTTGGGCTTCAAAAATGCTCTTCAGAAACCTACGAGTGACTTCACGTACACTACGTCCATATTTTTTTTAGTCCATGGTTCAGACATCATTCTTCATTGGCCCTCATTCTCATCCTCTCCTGCTCCAACAGGCCTATGAGGAGCTGCCGTCTGAGGAAGAGCGGCGCAGACTATTGGCTGATCTCACTGTAGTGGGCGGAGCCAAAGAGAGGCGCGTCGGTCCTGAGCTCGCTGCCCGTGTACATCGCCTCCTCACTTCCCAGAATCCTCATCTACTGCTGGATTAGGACCCGTGTGGTCCAATTGTGGGATGGAAAAACTAATTGTGCACTTCATAACCAGCAGACTATAGAAGATTCAACTTTTTCTAAAAGTTTGTGCCTCAAATTAATACAATCATCCTCTAAAATGAACATATTTATTGCTTTGTAATCAATAATACTTGAAAAATGTCACATTAAATGTTTTGCAACATTTCAACGATACTAAAATAACTGCCTTGGGTTGTGAGCAAAGCAACATATATATGTCTAGCACCACAATCTATCATGGGTTCGATTGTTATATAGATTAAATGCAACCCTGATTACACTGTAAATTGCTTGGATAAAAGCATCAGTCACATGACTATATACATGCAGATGCATTCATGTAGGCAGCACAAACACGGTTTAGGATATGTTATGATCTGAGTTTAATACATGTGAAACATAAAAATCAAAAGGAGTAAATCAGATTCTTCAAAAAACACGTGCAATAATGAAATGAGCTTTTTTTATTGTTGTTTTTTTACTGCAAAACAATGTAATCAGTAAGAAAACATGCAAAAGAGTACAAAATCATTCACTCATCAGATATTAATAATAAGAGAGGATTAAACTAATAAATAAAAGTTAAGTGAATAAATACAGAAGGAAGAAAACAGTCATATCTGAAAATACACAATCTACAGATATGCATTTAGTAGAGCTGTAGCTCTCTGGTATTGAATTACGATAAAATATTGTAACGCTTTATTTAACAGACCAGTTGACAGGCTCAGATATTGATCTACAGCAGGTCAGTCAGCCTGTGCTGGATTTATAGATGCCAGGAAGTTTTTCATGAGGTTTATGATGTTCTGAGCCCATCTCTCTGAGTCTGAATGAATAAACACAAGTGCTGGAGATACTGTACAGCGCCTATATTGAGCATACTTACAGTGTCATTGAACTAATCTGCTGCCTTTGAGGTTTCAAATAGCTGATGACCAATCAGAGCCAGGCCATAGCGTCAGATTTCAACTAAAAGTAAAGTAAAATAAGATGTTTGGCATGTCTATAGGCGCGGGGGGGGGGGTCACCTGACTAGCAGTATTGGCACTGGAAATGATCAAGTTTATAAGAAATGTAAACCTTCAACCCCATCCTGAACCCTGTAAATAATTGGAAAAAGAAACTTACTAAGAAAAAAGAGGGTGAGTTTGATTCACTAGATTTCATGACGGTTATAATTCACGAGTCCAGTGAATTAATTTTGATAGTTTGGCAAGGGAGACGACGCAGGATGAGGTTTTGAGTTGAACAGTGTGATGTGTGTATTTAAGGAACAGTTCATATAGCAATGACAATTGTGTCATACATTTACTCATCCTCATGTTGTTCCAAAAACCCATGTTTTTCTTCTGTAGGACACAAAATGAGATGTTAAATGTTCTTCAAGAAGATCTCATACTTGCATGAGGGCTGCATGATTATTAATTATAATTACTAAATAAAGATAAACAAAATAGAAAATTATATCATATTTCACCGTAAAATAAAGTATTAGAAAAAAATAGTAAATAATAGTCCAACTGTAAAATTACAATTGGTCGCCTTAATTTCTTCATTTTCAAACGGTAAATCATCAAGGCTTTAGCGGAGATCTTAAAGCTTCTCTTTTGATGGTTTATAAGCACTTCTCTTCACATTTTTGGGTTTCTAAATGCACTTTATAAGCGATCCAAACATAGATATGCAAATATGCAGCACATTCATGGATGAGACACATAATCTGATCCTGAGCTGAACTCATGTAAATGAACACAGTGCCACGCTTCACTCTCCGAAACACGCAGCGCATATATTATGTAATAATTACACTAAGCCTATTAAATCTAATATTGTGAACTGGGTTTTATTTCAGCTAATCATGCAGGCCTACTCGTACTCATAAATCATATGAGTTTGGAATAACATGAAGGTGAGTAAACGGTGAACTCTCCTATATTTAGTGTCTCATGTCCAGCGGCAGCGTTTCCTCTTGTATGTCTCGAGATCCGAGGAGAAGTCGTCCGAGTCACTCTCAGAGGCGGAGTCAGGCCAAAGGGAGGTGTGGCCTGTTGGAGTGTGGGAGGGGCCGAGAACGCAGGAACCGGTGTGTTCCGGTTTATTCACAGAACTGAGGTCCTGATTTACCTCACGGCCCTCACTGGAAACACACAGTGGCGGGTCACAGGAAGCAGAAATATGCTGATATATAGGGTTAGGAAGGGAGTTGTGGTCAGATGTGGGGGCGGAGCCACAGTAGAGGTCAGAAAGTGAGGAGGGATCGAGGTAACAGGTGACATCCATTATAGAGACTGAGTTTTGATAACGTGCATCATCTGGACATGAAGTATAATCAGGATATATGGAAGCTTCAAGGCAGGAGGCAGAATCAAGAGGGTCTTCTTTACTGCAGTAAGAACCAGGGTTATCAGAGAAGGAACTAGAAATAAAGACAAGTTCGGTGTCAGAGGGATTGTGGGAAGGAAAGGGGCTCATATATTTGTCAAAGTTGCCGTCCTCTGTTTGTGTGGCTTTGTCTTCGCTGTTGTCTGCCGATCCGAGGGTCAACACCCATCCCAGCTGGTTAAACAGCAGCAGACGCAGACCCGGCGGCAGTGGAAGCACACGCAGAGCGTCTGCGCAGTTGGGCAGTATTTTGCGCAGCTGTGTGCAGCACAGGTACTGTAGTGTGGTGGCAGCAGAATGTGAACGGATCAGCTTCATGCTGCTCTTGGCTGCAGTCGAACACACCATCGGATACAGACGCTTATTTTGCAAGTGAGTCGCTGCTATACCTGACAGAACCAAAGGGTGACAGACAGAGATAGATAGATAGATAGATAGATAGATAGATAGATAGATAGATAGATAGATAGATAGATAGATAGATAGATAGATAGATAGATAGATAGATAGATAGATAGATAGATAGATAGATAGATAGATAGATAGATAGATAGATAGATAGATAGACAGACAGACAGACAGACAGACAGACAGACAGACAGACAGACAGACAGACAGACAGACAGATAGATAGATAGATAGATAGATAGATAGATAGATAGATAGATAGATAGATAGATAGATAGATGAAAAAGAAAGATTGTAGTTGTAACGGCTGTTTGAGTAAGAACAACATTCCTAAAGGAAAGAAAAGAGTGTGTGTGTCTCACCGATGCAGCGCCGGTTCTTGTAGAAGCTCAGGGTGCCGTGCCAGCAGTCCAGATGAACCCCGATGATGGATCCTTGACCGAACCGTGAAGAAAAGTTCACCTTTGACCCCTTATGATGCAGGTGACCTATACCAAGATTAACGTAGATTCAAACACAGAGTTAAAAACACATAATTCTGCAGTTAAACATTGGTGTCGCAAAGATTTTTAAGTCTCTTCTGCTCACCAAGGCTGCATTTAGTTGATCAAAAATATAGTAAAAAGAGTAATATTGTGAAATATTATTTAAAAGAACTGTTTTCTATGTGAATATATTGTCAAATGTAATTTATTCCTGTGATCAAAGCTGAATTTTCAGCATCATTACTCCAGTCTTCAGTGTCACATGATCCTTCAGAAATCATTCTAATATGAGGATTTGCAGCTCAAGAAACATTTATGATTATTATCAATATTGAAAAGGGATTAAATGAGATTTATTTATTAAGTCAAAATATCACTTTTAGTCCATTTAGTCATTATTAAGGGTTAGATCAGGTAGTAATAGGTATAATGATAAATGTTTTTTTATTTATGTATTTTTTATGCACAAATATGTGTAGGTTTTATGTATTTAAATGGTAAATGCAATGCATTTATATAGCGCTTTCACAGACCCAATGGCCCCCAAAGCGCTTTACATTTGCCTCACATTCACCCATTCACACACTCATTCATACACCGACGGCGGTGTCAGCCATACAGGGCGCCATCCAGCTCGTCGGGAGCATCTGGGGTTAGGTGTCTTGCTCATGGACACCTCGACACTTGGTCAGGTGGAACCGGGGATTGAACCACCAACCTTCGGTTCGCAGACAATCTGCATGAACCACTGAGCCACTGCCGCCCCATTACATGAATAATATTGAATTAACACGTGACCTCTGACCTCACCTGTGTAGGACAGACCCCAGCTGTCCTCATCAGTGCCCAACAGACTGCAGAAACTATGTTTGAACTGATCCAGGTTCACTTCTGATGTCCCGATACCAACCATCTGACTCATGAAAACACAAGAAACATATATATTAACATATATATTACAAACACATATTAAAATATATTTTCACCACTTTCTAAAACATTTTTATTAATGACACTATTATCAAGAATGTCTTCCTAATAATATAGGGATGTAAAGGTGTTTGGTTAGATAATCAGTATTGTAATTTAGTATCTTTGTACATCCAGTCTCCATGACATTATGACATTATGTTAAGACAGAGTTTCTTAAAGCGATAGTTCACCCAAAAATGTAAATTCTGTCAGTAATTAGGCCGTGTGTCCACCAAAGCGTTTTTTCACGCAGCTGGCGTATTTTTCCAATTGTTTTCAATGGGAGCGCCGCGTTTTTTAAACGCCATGAGCGCAACGAGGCGCTGAGCGTTTTTTTCACGCTGAAGCGCTGAGCGCGCGGCATTTTTACTGGTCGCCGAGAGTTGAAAAATGTTCAACTTTGGATAAAACGCAGCGCTCATCACTGTCACTTTTTACCCAGCCGTCCAATCACAGTGGAGGAGGGGCGGGACAAATATCACACCGACCAACTGTCACATTCTGCTTGTCAACAGATGACGACAACAAGCATTATAACGAATTAATTTAAAATAATAGCCATAAAAAATACGTTACATGTATCGACATTTTAATATGGAATCAACACAGAAACAAAATATGTGTGAAATGAGATACTAGTTAACATTCGCGGATATTCCGTATCATAACAAGCAAAGCGTCTCAACTGAAAAAAAAAAATGCTGCGCTGCCAAAAAGCTCTCAAGCGCCCACAGATAGGCGTTTTCAGCTGACTAAAAACGCTTTGGTGGACACGCGGCCTTACTCTCCCTCATGTTGTTCAACCCTGTAAGACCTTCGTTCATCTTCGGAACACAAATTAAGATATTTTTGATTAAATCTGAGAGCTGGATCACTCCTCCATAGGCTTCTAAAGGATTAAAACTTGACGGCCCCGAAAAGTCATTAAAGAAATCGTTAAAATAGTCCAAATGGCTACAGTGCTCAATCTTAAGTTTATCAAGCGACGAGAATATTTTTTGCGCGCAAAAAAAAACCTAAAGTAACGACTTTATTCAACCATCTCTTCTTTTCCGTGTCATTCTCCTAAGCTGTTGACGTAGTGTAACAGCGCAGCGCTTCTGTGTTATACGTCACACGTAGGCTCACTATTGGCCGACGCTAATCATGTGTGTGTGTGTGTGTGTGTGTGTGTGTGTGTGTGTGTGTGTGTGTGTGTGTATGTGTGTGTGTGTGTGTGTGTGTGTGTGTGTGTGTGTGTGTGTGTGTGTGTGTGTGTGTGTGTGTGTGTGTGTGTGTGTGTGTGTGTGTTTGATGCGTGTGACGTACAACCAGAAGCGTTGCGCAATAACACTACGTGAAATCTTCAGGCCCAAAGAGAATACTTGAATAGAGTCGCTATTTTAGTTTGTTTTTTTGCACTCAAAAAGTATTCTCGTAGCTCGATAAACTTAAGATCTCGCCACTGTAGGCACATTAAATATTTAAACATTTTCTTCAATGACTTTCTGGGCTGTCAAATTTCAATCCCTTAGAAGCCTATGGAGGAGTGATCCAGCTCTCAGATTTAATCAAAAAAGGGAGAGTAATTAATGACTTCATTTTCATTTTTGGGTGAACTATCCCTTTAAGATCTAGTATGACTCACTAGCAGTTAGTCAAGGCATGGTTAGTCTTTTCAGTATCAAATTATATGTTTTTATGTAACTGACTTTACAAAGTTATGAGCGGTCTTAAAGAAAGACTAACTTGTAAGACTAGTCTGAGCAGTTTCTGCAACTGAAGCCAGATCTCACCATATCTGTGCCGTAGACCGGTGATGTCATCTTGATTTCCCAGAAGTGTTGCCCGTCAGCGAGAGCCTTCGCGCCCTGACGCCGGCGGTTCCACAGCTGTACTCCGAGTGGAAGCTCACCGTCCGGTTACAGCGGCTCAGAGACACGGAGGAAGATCTGCCCTCCTCGTCCCAAACCCAATCACATCCTTCACAATCATAAACAAGATCTCAGAACATGTTTACTGTCAGTAATCCATTTATTTGATCAAACATAAGGTAAAAACAGTAAAAACAGTAGCATTGTGAAATATTATTGCTAACTGTTTTCAATTATAATATATTGTAAATTGTAATTTATTCTCATGATTAAATCTGAATTTTCAGTATCATTACTCCAGTCTTCAGTGTCACATGATCCTTCAGCAATCACTATAATTATGATGATTTGCTGCTCGAGAAACATTTCTGATTATTATTAGTGTTGGAAACAGTTGTGCTGCTTCATATTTTGTATGCATTTTGTTTTCAGGATTCTTTGATAAATATAAAGTTCGAAAGAAAATCTTTTGTAACATTATAAATGTATTTACTGTCACTTTCGATCAATTTAATGCATCCTTGCCGAATAAAAATATAAATTGCTTACCGACCCTAAACTTTTAAAGGTGCAGTGTGTAACATTTTTGACTATTTATTAACAGAAATGCAATATGACATCCATAACTATGTGTTCAGTTGTGTATAAAGAACTTACTTAATAAACCATAATGTTTTTATTACCTTAGAATTAGGCATTTATATCTACATAGGCGCGGGAATCCCCTTCTATGAAGGCCGCCATATTATGACGTCATATTTCTACCGTAGCCGACAGCGAACAAACAGCGTTACAGAGCGCGTTTCGTCACTACCTTGAAAGAGAAGCCGCAGAAAGCTAGAAGAAGCTAGTCATAAACACCGTGAGTGTTTTCCCTTGTCAGTGATGTAAATATGTAGTTGGATTGTTTCATGTAATTTTATTCTTCACCCTCGCTGTGTTATGGGTTTGCTATGTGGGGATAGATGTGCTGGTTACGTTCGTGAGACAGCTGATTAGTAGGCTACTCTTGTCATTGACCGGGAAACAGTTACAGGAATCACCAACCCGTCGATCTTGGAAGCATTTTAAGTCGATCGAGTTTCCAAAATCAGAGAAAAAAGGCTATTGTGTGTGTAATAAGTGGTGTCTATTGGGATGCGGAGGCACGCGTGCTGTTACAATCACGTCATTTTTGCCGCACGCACCTTTGGGCTCATGCGGACGCGTCGAGTATAAACAAGGCTTTAACCAGCTCAGCCACAGTAACAGCTCATATTAGCCAGCTAAACTTTTACTACCCTGTTAGAAAAAATCTATAGTTGCATAGTTTCATGTGGTTCTACTCCCTCGCTGTATTATGGGTTTGCTATGTGGGGAGAATGTGCTGGTTACGTTCGTGAGACAATCAGCTGATTACTATTATTTACAACAACTGTGACGAGATCTGTCGTGTCGACAGCTCAGACCATTATATTATGTATTAAGACCCTTGATCCTCACCTGACTATGGCTTTGTAAACTTTATCCATGATGTGGTTTATAATGGACTGTGGTACTCCATGTTAGCTGTGGCTTGTTTTACTCTGGCTCACTACGACGATGTTTGTCCCGTTTTAGCCACCGTAGCTTCTTCGAAAGGGAGGGGTGAGCAGTGGGCTGAGCCCTTAGTGTAAACTCGCAAACGAACCGCTAGATGTCGCCAAAAAGCTACACACTGCACCTTTAAGGGTCATGTTGTATGACAAAGTGTGCTGATTGTGATGTTGTGTTGAGTGTGTGAGCTCACCCTGCTCTTCCTCTCCACAGCTGCAGCTGAGTGTGTACGGGCTGATCTGAGCGTCTGAGCTGAGTTCAGTCTGAGCCGGACACTGGCAGAACGACTCGCCCGTCACGGGCACCACCGGCGGCATCTCAGCTGGCACACACACCGTCACGGCCTCGTACCCTGCAGAGTCAGCCTCCGACTGCACACGCACACAAAACCAGTCAGGGATCTCTCAGAAATATCCAGCCTATTAATATTATTATATTATCTTCTTCACTAAGAAGCACATTTACAGCCATTTACAGCAGTGAAGCACATTTACAGCAGTGAAGCGCTGTGTCATTGTGAACCGTGCATGTGAGACTCTGATTGGCCAGATGCCCAGGTAACGTAAAGCTGGTCCTGGTGATCTCAGAATAAGCTCAGTAGCTGTGTCCCAATGTGAAGGCTGCATCCTCCGAAGGCCGCGGACTTCGGAGGATGCACCATGTAGCCTTCGTGGGATTTCCTAATTGCGCATCCAGGTGTTCCCGATTACTGCTCCTGGCGCCTAGCAACAGTGCGAGAGTAGCCTACAGCTGCCCCTGGCCTGATCATTAATTTGTTATAATTGAGTAAACAGCTATGGAGCCAGAATTGGCTATTGTCATTTTTATGTTTTATATTTTACTAGAGGACATGTGAGGATGTTTATTTTCGGTTTAGCCAAAACAATGGCCAGAGCTGGTTTACTGCGTCCCAATTCAGAGGCTGCGTAGCCTACTGACTGAATTGCCGGATTACACTTTAAACTGTTATATTAATAAATATAAATAATAACTAAAAAAATAAAACTATAAAACTAATAAATATTGGGCGTTAATTTACGTAAATAATGTAATGAAATATATGAAAAGAAAAGAAAACACATTAGGCATATATATATATATATATATATATATATATATATATATATATATATATATATCAGAATCAGAAATCAGAATCAGAAAGAGCTTTATTGCCAAGTGTGCTTGCACACACAAGGAATTTTCTTTGGTACTGAAGCTTCCAGTGCACATATACAGATACAAATACAACAAGAAACAGTAATACAAAATCTAAAAATAAAATTATAAAAAAAAAATATATATATATATATATATATATGAAAATACTATAAAATATAAAATATAAGGCCACGGTTGGGTTTAGTCAGAATAAACATTTTCGGATTATGAACATATATACAGTATTTTGAATAGTATGAATAAATATAAATATAAATAACCTGAGTTTAGGAGATATTGCACTAAACAGTGGGGGTATTGCACTTAAAGGCATATGCCTTGGGAGATATGTTAACTGTTCAGGAGGGAAATGGCCTGTGGGAAGAAACTGTTCCTGTGCCGAGATGTTCTTGTGGCCAGTGATCTGAGTCTCCGTCTTGACGGTAACAGTTCAAACAGGTGGTGTCCAGGGTGAGTGGAGTCTGTGATGATTTTACCTGCTCTCTTCCTCACTCTGGAAGAGTACAGGTCCTGGAGGGTTGGCAGGGGGGCACCAATGATCCTCTCTGCAGTCCGGACTGTCCGCTGTAGTCTCATGATGTCTGATTTGGTAGCTGAACCAAACCAGACAGTGATGGAAGTGCATAGGACAGACTCAATAACGGCTGAGTAGAACTGAATCAGCAGCTCCTGTGGCAGGTTGAACTATATATATAAAAGGTTCAAGGCTATTGTATTCTTTTTTGTATGTACATAAATGGACCATGGTGAATTTATTTACAGTACTCGAGTTTGCCTCTGCCCCAGTCTGTGCCAACCTGGCCTCCTGTTTATGCGGGATGCATTTAATTATGTTTAACTTAATATTTCTTGAATTTTCTAAAAAACGACATTTAGGCCACTTGTCTTTATAAAGTCAAATTTTATAGGAGGAAAAAGCTCAGTATAATAGAATAAGCCTAAGCAAAAAAAGACTTCACATTTAAAAAAAGAAATATAACACAAACACAAGATTAGGTTATATAAAAATAAAACATTCATAAATTATTTTATGATTAACATATTAGCCTACTGCTTCAGTGATTTAGAATGCGCTTTTTTTTTTCCAAAAAAGGAACAAAGAAATTCGTCAAATGTCAGTCATAATACAGGGCTAAGATTATCACAATATAAACACAAGATTTTGACGCAAGTGTGTGTGGGAGTGTGGAGCGCGCACTGCATGGCACGGAGGCGCGGCCACGAACACTTGCATTATAAACAGTGGAAACAACTTGAAAAATACTCTATAATGTCTGGTCATACAGAAAAGAATAATACATCATTCGCAACTACTTTTATTTGTCCAAACTCACATAACAAGAAAACGTTGTGCCTTTGTAAAAGAAAATAAAAATCAATCACGCTTTCATGATCTCCGTGAACTCGAGCGCGTCTGAAAAATGAACTTAAACAAAATATACCTAGCTAAAGCTTGAAATGATCACTTAAACGAACAATTAAAATGCCACGTTATTTAATCAGACACATTTATTATCATAAATCATGGTTCCAGAGACATGGCTCTTCTCATTCAGCACTGCGGAAAAAAATATAATTTACAGGTTCTAATCTGGCCTGTCTAATCGACATTTTTTCCATAGTAATTTGTGAATATTTTAAATGTTTAATAAAGGGGCAAAAAGTCATAATTTTTTTTAATTTATTTTTTTATGCAGCATTTGTGTAGGCTACAGTTCAAATGTTGGTGTTCAACTTTGCCTTTTAAAAATACAACAATCGTTCATTTTTAGTTTTCCAATTATGGGTTAAAAAAAGAAAAACGAATGGACGCAATTATATAGCCTATTATTAAATATTTCAAATAATGTATTTGGAGAAAAGTTTGATAGTCAATCAAAATACTAGTAAAGTCAAAGACTTTAATCTAAAAACTATCACTAAAAATAGTGATAGCTAACTATCACTAAACTATCTTTAGTTTGATAATCCGTGTAAATTTGCATCCATTCGTTTTTCATTTTTTAACCCGTAATTGAAAAACAAAAATGAACGGTTTTTGTATTTTTAAAACGCAAAGTTGAACGCCAACATTTGAATTTGAACTGTAGGCTACACACCAAATGCTGCACTGAAACTGCTGTCGTCACCGGTGCGCAATGAATTATGGGGTAGATCAGGGTAGGATAGGCCGCAAAGTATCCATTTATGTATCCTTCCTTTCACAAGGAAACGAAGGGTGCATTTGGCGTCGCTTTTGAAACAGGGTAGCCTTCGTCGCGCTGCGATGACGCAACCGGCCTTCGAATACGGCCTTCGAAGGATGCTAAATTGAATTGGGACAGCCTTCATCATGCCGCGGTGACGCAATCGGCCTTCAAATGCGGCCTTCAAAGATGCAGCCTTTGAATTGGGACAGCCTTCGTCGCGCCGCTGTGACGCAATCGGCCTTCAAATGCGGCCAAGCGGCCTTCAAATGCGGCCTTCGGAGGACGCAGCCTTCACATTGGGACACAGCTAGTGTGTGAGGGAAGAGTAACACACTCCTGTTCACCTGTTTGTCTTCCGGGTCGAGGGTCGCTGTGAGGGGCGTGGCTTCCGGCTCCGGGACATCTTCACTGACAACATACTTATTCCAAGACATTCCTGGAACACAACAACAGGAGGAGGCTGTTATCCATCCATCTATCCATCTATCTATCTATCTATCTATCTATCCATCATTCAGTCATTTTCTCCGAGCTCCGCATCATTTCCTGTAGCCGCTGACTCACAGATGTCAGGCTGTCATGAACTTGTTTTGCACTGACAGACTGACTCGGCTGACACTAGTCTACTTCTGATTGCTCCATATGCCACAGAAATCTGAGACTGTGGTCTTACATGCTTCATGTGATCTGATGTTTACACTCTAAGAGTCTTCAAAACAGCACATGAGAGTGAAGAAACTTTAAAAAGCATCACAGACCACAGACAGCAGAAAACACTCTTTACAAAATCTGAGCACTAAACAGAGAAACTTATCATGCTTCAAGAAAGTCCTCGTGTTTTTTCACTGAAATCTGATTGCTTGATGATTATAGGTTATGAAAGCATTTCAAATGTTTCTATACACCAGATATCAATGAATGTATAAATGGATTGAAAGACTTATGATTTGTGTCCTAATGTGCACGCGACACAGCCAGGTGTTCACTAATTGATGGATAATGTGTATCCAAAACGAGAATCCTGCCCTGGATACCTCCACCAACTGGCCCATCTTTACTTGTGTGCTTCTGGGAAATGCAATGGCGCAACAAGTTTGCATTACACTGGCATAAGCACATTTCTCATTCAATCATTGCATATTAATAAAAAACAAGATTGTGTAAGAAGCAACGTGAAAGGAGATGATGTTGATAACACAACATCAACATGTGAATATATAAAAGAAAATACATATTTTCACATTTTTTCCACTTACATATTCCTGCATTGTGACTTTTTTAAGTGCAAATACTGAATGTAGTCAAATATAATATGAGCTCATAAAACAGAATGCACAATCACATAAATAAATCACATGCATAAAATACGTTTGATTAAATACAACGTCACATGGCTTGACATCAACTTTGCCAAATTGTTTTGCTACTATTTAGCCTAGATCAACAATTTTATATGACATAAAACAGCACAATCCTTTAAATGTGAATAACATTTCTTTTAAAAAAACACTGAAAACAAATTCCATAAACTTCTGATATGTATAAAAATACTAAAAATAGTAGTTCTACTAAACATAAAGGTACGGAGTATACATAGACTAATATTATCATACTCCAAACCAATAACTATCATATATTATTAGTATATCATATAAATTATTATATATAAGAGTATATAATAATACAGTATTATTACTACTACGCACAAGATAACGTCTTTACATCATTGACAACATTTTAGACTTGTGTAAACACCACTGTGACTCTTTTAGAAGTCACTACTCTTGAAACACAACTTTTTCTTTACTTAAGTTACGACATATAAGCTCACATACCTTGTTAATGTTTCGTAGAGTTTAATTCCCCTGCTTTAAACACTGGTTTCCATCCGGAGCTGGTGTAAGTGATATAGCAGGTTCGTGTCAGTGTGATTGGTGACCTACATATACACACAGCAAACACAACATAACACCGACACTCATGAATCATACTATCGAAAAGGCGCACTTCATGAATATTAAATAGGTCATGCAAGCGTTGCTTGGTAACGTTCTAATTAATATTGATAGAACGAGCTGGGCGCGCGCTTACGTTGCCTCCCTTTCAGCCAATCACTTAGTCATATTGGATAAACGTCTTTTTACGTAGTTAATATTCATTGTACAAAGCGTTCGCCATAGTATGTCTCGTAATTTGACAGACGGAACGGGTCGTTATGTCTATCATCCTCATTAAAGGCCGCTTTAAGGATCAGCGCGCGCTGGCTTTCCGTCAACTTTACCTTAAACGACAAATTATCTGACCTACAGATCAACATGTACACATCAATGACGTGGGGAACGCAAAAGGCTGCATCAAACATACATTAATAAGCAGGCTGGTATCGTAGTATAATATATACTTTAATAAACAGGCTGATATCTTAGTATAAACCAGTATTTTAAACCAATATTAATTCAAATAATAATTACTATTAATTAATAATAATTATGTGTGAATTTTTCAACCTGGCTGAAAGTTTAAATACTACAGTTTTGAAGGACTATAAAGAGGGCGTGACTACGTCGGTTAAATGACCAATAGTAACGTTGAGATGCTTGCGCTCTAGTATCTGATTGGACGAGCTTGTCCTATTAGGCGGGATCAAAAACACAGAACGTCAGTATGACGTGTAACAATGCGGAAATAAAAATAAACCAACATGGACCGCAGCGGTAAGTGCGATCACATCGACCAGTAGTACTTTAATACAACTGACTTCACAACTGTCAATTTACGTTGTCATAAAGTGCAACAGAATAAAAAAATATAAACGCAATAATACCGGCATTTTGAAATAAATATAATAAAGTAACATGATAATACCCATGTTTTTGCACTTATAGCATGGTAAAACAATTTTTTGTTTTCTGACAACTAGATTGAAAATACAATGGGTTTGTTGGACATTTAACATGATTATGTTCTTTGGAGAACATAGTATGTCATAGTATTACCTTACACTTACATCAATCATCACAGTACCACTACCTACTGTAAAGTGGTTCCAATAAACTTTAAAGAGAACCGAATGTTTTAAAGAGAACCGAATGTTTGAATGGACTTTAAAACGTGATGTTTCAGAGAAAGGGAATCTGTCCGAGGTGAAGCACGTGGTTCTGGTTCTGTCTGGTAAAGGTGGAGTGGGGAAAAGCACCATCACCACTGAACTCGCTCTGGCGCTCACACATGCAGGAAAGAAGGTGATATAGCACTCTATTATACTCTATGATATTCTTCTCTATTCATTGATTATGTTTGCTCTTTTATTTAGCTTTTTTATTCTGTTCTGCTCTCCTCTGCTCTATTGTATTATATACCACTCTATTTTAATATAATCTGTTTTTTTTGCTCTTTTCTATTATCTTCTGCTTTATTTTATTCTATTCTGCTTTATTTGAATATATTCTGTTTTGCTCTATTCTATTATATACAGCTCTATTTCAATATGTATTGTTTCACTTTATTCTATTCTAGGGGTGTAACGATACCCTCATGTCACGATTCGATACATATCACGATACTGAACTCACGATACGATAATATTGCGATACTCCAAGACATATAAAAGGTTAACAAAAATTGATTAAAATGCTAACTTTGATATTATATTGTGGGTTTAAATAAATAGGCTTGGACTCTGTGCTTTTAACCCAAGGACAATGGTGACACCAGAATAAAAATATTCATGATTCTGAAGCTGAAAATACAGAATTATTTTAGACAAATATTCTTGCACTTTTTTACTGACTAGATATATTTATAATAATGTTGGATACTTTTTACTGGTCAGGTAACATAAGACATTTGGCATTATCAGGACCCACAAATATTCCCCCACTGCATTATATTCAACATTATATATAGCAGTTTAATGTAGTACTGACACTAAAACTCTGAAAACTTGAATTTTTTTCTCACATTTATCCTATCCACGATACATATTGTCACTATCCACAATACGTATTGTTGCATTTTTGTATTGCGATATATTGTTACACCCCTATTCTATTCTATTCTATTCTATTATATACAGCTCTATTGTAATATTCAGTTTTGCTCTGTTCCATTGGATCCTGCTCTGTTTGTCCCGGTGTGCGTAGGTGGGAATCCTGGATGTGGATCTGTGCGGGCCCAGTATCCCGCGGATGCTGAGCGTGGGGAAGCCGGAGGTGCATCAGTGTGACTCGGGCTGGGTTCCCGTGTACGCAGACCCTCAGCAGAAGCTGGCGCTCATGTCCATCGGCTTCCTGCTGGAGGACTCGGATGAGGCCGTCGTGTGGAGGGGGCCCAAAAAAACAGGTCTGACCTTTGACCTTGAGTTGAGTTTTTGAACTCTGGTACCTGATGTGTTCCCATCTCATATCCCCCGTCACTTTTCCAGCTCTGATTGGGCAGTTTGTCAGTGATGTGGCATGGGGCGAACTGGACGTTCTGCTAGTGGACACGCCACCGGGGACCTCAGACGAACACCTGGCCGTGGTCGAGAACCTGCGCAAACATAAAGTGGACGGAGCCGTGCTGGTCACTACACCGCAGGTAAACACACACACACACACACTCACTCAGGGTTGATGCCCTTGTCCTACTGGTACTGTAAATCTCTTGTCTGCTGCTGAATAACATGCATAAATACCCTGTAAAATGTCAGGCAGTGTCTACAGGAGACGTGAGGCGCGAGATCACCTTCTGTAAGAAGACCGCTGTGAAAATCCTGGGCATCGTGGAGAACATGAGCGGCTATGTGTGTCCACACTGTTTTGTGAGTGTAAAAACACACAGCTGCACTGGGAAATGCCTTAAAGTGTAAATTGCAGGTAAAAATTTTCACGAAGATAATGCAATGTGCTTACTAAATATAAAGATAAGAACCGCCTACCACTGTTTTTTTTTTTTTTTTTTTATACCAAATGCTAAATATAATGAAAAGTTGGTTCGTTTTACAGTGCTTTTAACCACGCCCCCTCCTTCCACTAGGCTGGGCGTGATGTCATAACAGGGACTCCAAGCTTTTACGGTCTATGCAACAAGCCTAGAGTTACGTTATATTGGAGTCCTAGCTAGCGAAAATGGTTAACTATTGTGCTTGTGCGGGATGTACGAATACATCAAAAACGGGGGAGAGGCTCCACAAGTTCTCCAAGGACAAACGGCTGATTCGTGCCTGTAAGTGTTCGCATAACTTACCCGAGGTAGAGCTTAGATCGGCCCAAAACATCAAGCAAGACCCTAACGTTACCCGAGCCCGCTGTGTCCGAGTCCGGCCCGACACATAAACTGTAATTATGAGCCCGAGCCCGGTTTAAACCCGGCTATTTTTGAATACGTGTGTCGTTATAACTGACGTGCTCAACTACTTTCTTATATTAGCTACTTTCTCCCGACCGCAACATTCATGTTTTGTCCCGCTCCCGCCCGCAAAAATACTTTTTTTCTGTACCTCCAAATACTTTCAAGTTAGCCTACGTGTTAGCCCACCATACACATCAGCATACATGCTTCTGATCGATTGTTTGTTGCATTAACACACAAACCACGGTTATAACATAAAAGCAAGCGGGCTACTGCGTGCATGGTTTGGCATGACTGCGCGCAAAGTGCGATCCCATAATAATTCCTAAAGCTGACATCAGTTCACAGAGATCTCGCACATCTCTGTTATTATCAATGAAGCTTCCATAATATATAACGTTACACTATGTTTGTTATAATTAGAGGATTTGCCAGCATACAGAATTCAGCACTGAACAAAAAGTCTGTTTTGAGCGGTGAGGGGAATCTATCGTAAATGCTTCTGATTGGCTATTATTGCGTTCAAGAAATCAACACACATGGCTGTGATTGGCTACATCGCTCCTCGCTGCTGACATGTTAGAAATAGAAACTCTGCCTGTAAACCGTTTCTATTTTGTTTTAGATGTTCTTATTGATTTTCTGCAACAGATGAATAAAAAAGTATTAGTTTTTACGTTTTATTCAGATATTTCTAGTTTGCGGGAGTCCCGCAAATCGTTTTATTCTCCCTCAAACAGCACACACAGAGTGAGTGCATTACTGCCTGCAGCTCCCTGTTATGACATCATCACCCAGTTACGGTAAAAAACACGCTACCTTTGAAGAAACCCAATAAATGCTATTTTAACGCATTTTAAGACAGAAATTTTTAAATATATCCATATTGTGCACTTTAATGTACACATTAATCGGTTGTGGTGGTTAACCTGCAATTTACACTTTAAACTAACCTAATAATCCTGATTTAAACACTGGCGGATGTGTGTTTTTCAGGAGTGCAGTAACATTTTTTCTAAAGGTGGAGGTGAGGAATTAGCCAAGCTCACAGGATCCGTGTTTCTAGGTAATGAGCTGATGATTGACCAACACTTCTGACTTGTGTTGTTCCACCGTTCACCACTCGATGGTGCACATCATTATCATCTCATGTGTGTTTAAATGAGTTTGAGTACAGGATAGACATGAGACCTGTGGATTTATCAGTAAATATAGTAGGGTCCAAAAGTCTGAGGCCATATTGAAGATCTGGGATTTTTTTTCAGCCTGAAAAAGCTAAATGTTTTAGTATTACCATACAATTTTTTTAAACAAACTTATGATGTAAAATGCACAAGATATAGAAGATTCTGCATTATTTTGAGCTCAAATCATGATGGAGAACATGATCATGTTCACATCAGTCAAACCAAATATTAATGCATACTTGAATTCATGTGAACTTTTCACTGAAATTGAATGATACTAATATATATATATATATATATATATATATATATATATATATATATATATCAATAAATGTATTTTTTATAAAAAAAATTATAATTATTTGCAATAGAAAGTCTGAGGTCACATTGAAAATCTGAATTTCTTTCTGCTTGAAAAAGGCTAAATGTTTAAGTATTACCATACAAAAATGAAAACAAACTAAGAAAATAAGGACTATGTACTATCTTGAAGTCAAATGTAAATTTCAGTTAAAAAAATATCAAATGTAAATGTTTCTCATTATGTTGATTTTCTTCCACTGGAGTTCTATTATTTATTATAAAAATGTAAAATGTATTCTATTTATTTATAATAATATTTAAATAATAATAATTTGTTTAAAAAAAAAAATTAAATGAGAAAATTAACATTTTGACCGGTGGCCTCAGACTTTCGTCCCTCACTGTAAACAGCAACAGTCCAGATGACATGTGTGTGTGTTTGTAGGCTCAGTCCCGCTGGATCCTCTCCTGACAGCGCGTTTAGATGAGGGACGGGACATCCTGCAGGTGTTTCCAGAGAGCAGCACATACACAGCCATCAGTGCTATAGCAAACACTCTCCTCAGCAGCCTGGACGCCTGAAACACACCAACACCGACTGAGAGGACGCGTCACGTTTCACGTGATGTCATTTGTTATGAGAGAATTTATCTGTAAATGTGTTTTTTCCCCTTAAATCTGGATATATTATAGGCAATGCAGTGTTTCATACTTGTACAACTTTCAATTAAAAAAATACGAAATATTAAACAATTGGTGGTCTTTGTTATCCTTGTAAATAGCTATATGTATTTAAAAATAAAAAAAGAGAAATGACTATAAACAATGAAAAGCAAATGAGGTGTTATAACATGTTCTTAACACAACAGAAAAATGCAGTAACCTTTACCTTCTTTATCACGAGGATCCCCTTTGGCCTGTTCTTTACACTATTTCCATGCTATATTAACAAATATGCGCATTTTAAGTGAACAACGACAAGTGAAGATAATATTTAGTCATAATATGTTTTAAAGACTTTAAGGAATTGAATTCTTTGTCTCATTTTAATCTCTTATATTTCATGGGTCAAAGAGAGTTTTAATTTTAGTTAACCCCAACACAAATCATTTAACATTGTTAAATTTATCTTGAAATTTCAGTCCCATAATGCGCACATCTGAAAATGTGCGTGAAATCAACATATAAAACGTTTTTACGAACAAAAGATTCATCAACATAACTTGATTCGTAAAAGTACACAAAAGTAATCTATCTATGTGTCCTTTTAAATGTGTTGAACTATATATTTAATCTTACATAGATTTCTTTGAACTTGTTTTGAGGGTAAAAGCGCAAAAACAAAAGTTGTGCGGAAAGCCCTTATATATTGTGTGGGCGCGTTCTATGCTAATTACCAATCTCGGACACGTGGTTGTTCATTTGGAATGTTCAAAATTAAAGGTGCAATGTGTAAAAATTTGGAGTATAGGTCATTGCACACTGAGTCCGAAATTCGCATCCAAAAAATAAATACGACCTCACGTTATGTCAATCACTCTCGCACACTGCCTCCGAAACTTTAGTCCGTCATAAAAAGAATCGGATCGGGTTCGATTTTCTGCGTTTTTCGCATCCGTAGCAAGCAGTTTGAATGGTGTTTTGACAATTCAGAGCCACCGAATCACAAATACGAAAAAACGCATCCGAAAATTTCGAAAAGACTCAGTGTGCAATGGCCTTATCTATTAACGGAAATGCAATATGACATCCATAACTATGTGTTCAATGGTGTATAAAGAACTTACTTAATAAACCGTAATGTTTTTATTACCTTAGAATGAGGCATTTATATCTACATAACCATGGGCACCCCCTTCTATGAAGGTCGACATATTGTGACGTCATGTTTCTACCGTAGCCGACAGCGAACAAACAGCGTTTCATCACTACATTGAAAGAGAAGCCGCAGAAAGCTAGAAGCTAGACATAAACACCGTGAGTAGTGACTTTTCCCTTGTCAGTGGTGTAAATATGTTTCATGTAACTTAGTTATTCTCCCTCACTGTGTTATGGCTTTGCTATGTGGGGATTTGCTATGTGGTTACGTTCGTGAGACAATCAGCTGATTACTATTATTAATTATGTATTAAGACCCTTCATCCTCACCTGACTATGGCTTTGTAAACTTTATCCATGATGTGGTTTATAATGGACTCTGGTACAGAAACTTGGTTTAATCTGGCTATTCTCTGCTGTCTCAGACGACGATGTTTGTCCCGTTTTAGCCACCGTAGCTTCTTCGAAAGGGAGGGGTGAGCAGTGGGCTGAGCCATTAGTGCAAACTCGCAACCGAACCGCTAGATGTCGCTAAAAACCACACACTGCACCTTTAATTGAAATTAGAAAAGCGGTTCTCAACAAACTTCGTAGATGAGCTCTGGATAATTAGGCTAAAAGTGCACTTAATTAACTGTTTTTAATTGGAAAATACACTTGCATCAGAATCTTGAATCATAGAACGACAAAATGAATCGTGTTTAATATATCAGCAGTGTCAGATTCTGTTCATTTAAAAATAAGTTTGAAAACAAGCCGTTTTGTCATAATTACAGCAGAAATCCTTGAGGCATTTTGAGTCAAAAACGTTAAAAAAGCCACTGCATTAGCAATAACCAGATTTGTGTGTGTGCAGCGCTAGTAGAAATAATATAATTGTTAGTGAATGAAAGCCAGTGATTGATTGTGAAAAAGTAAGTAATTTACTCTAAAGGTGGAGTGAAAATAACTGTAAATCTATCAGTGCTAAGGTCGAGGCTGAGGATTGCAAGGTCAGATACACAGCTGAACACACTCACACATGATGAAAAAACACTGGAAACTTAGGCATATGGAAATGACACTTGTGAGACCCACGAGGGGCACACACACACCTTTAATACAACCAAACATCAGATATACACAGGAAACAACCATAAATACACACACCAAGCTGAAATACTCCCCAACACTGCACTCAGAAGCGGAACACCGGCCAGTGCAGGTCTATTCTTATATATGTATATATTATTTATATATAGATTTATGTTTATATATCAATTCAAAGGATTTGAGGAGCTTTAAGTACATTTTCATGAACAATATCTTAATGAATAAAATCAGTGGAAAACAAAAATGGACGTTAACGAAAACTATTCCATTCCACATACAGATTCATCAGTGCGTTTTTTTCCACTTCACAAACACTTCTTTGACACCAACGTGGAAGTTTATAAAACTCCCAAATCACGTGACAGGAAGGGACAGGTACCAGAGGCGTGAAGGGAGCGAAAGAGAACGCGTGATTGGATAACAGATCGATAGGCAGGAGGGGTGTGGGAAACAAACAGAGAATGAGATCTATTACATTATTATTATTATATAATTTTTTCTTCACAAACACAGGACAAAATCACTATATACCGCATTTACAAGAAATCAAAACTATCAAACTGGACGACTGTACACTTTCAGAGATAAAACCAAACGCAAAGCCTGTTATAATGTGTAGGATTACTTTCCTACCTCTCAATTCATCTAATTTCATTTTAGTTTAAGGTACCATTTATTTTCCCCCTTCCCACTTGATGTTTTGTTCCGCTTCCCCCGTCGTGCGGCCCGGCAGCGCTGCATGCTGACTGCCAGTTTATTTGGTTGAGAGAATCAGGGCTACGATGAGGCCGTAGAGACCCAGGACTTCAGCGAAGATCAGAATGAGGATCATGCCAACGAAGAGGCGCGGCTGCTGGGCGGTTCCACGGACGCCCGCGTCTCCCACGATGCCGATGGCGAAACCGGCCGCCAGCCCGCTCAGACCCACGCTGAGGCCCGCGCCCAGATGCAGGAAACTCCTGCCGCACACAAACAACAATCAGGCGTTAGTAAAAAACAAAAAAAAGGATTAAAGTAACACCAAGTAACTTTTCCTCTTCGGTCGCCCTACTGGTTGGAAACGAAATTGTCCATTACCGCTGTCGTAAATAATTTAGCCTACCGTCGCACGCACACTCGCTGTTTACCCAGCACCGGCTTTAGAATGAACGATGTCCACAGACAAGGTAGAGTATGTTACATGATTTCATGAAAGGATGATGTATTGCGACATCAGAAACGAAGAAAAACGAAATAATGACTATTGTAGCGCTTGACGTAAAGCAGTTGAGTTTTGTAGTTCTTTTTGTGCACGGGTTCCTACCCGAAACCTGAAGTTACATAGTGCCAGTAAAAGCGATACAGACCCCGTCAGGCGATGGCAGGCGTGCCTTTCACCCTGTTACGACTTGATGAACCACTGATAAGATTTTGGAAACATTATTTTAAGGTAAACAATGTTACATAGTGTTGCTTTAATATATAAATAAAATGTAAAAAGGAGAGCATCTACGTCTAGGAAAGTGGTCGGAAATAGACTTAAAGCCAATACTATACCAGCCCGGTTTCCCTGGAATAACTGGGGGATAATCAGCCCCGTCGTCGGGCAGTTTTTGACCGTGTTTGCGGAGAGATTTGGTCCAGCGATATCTATCGAACTCCGCCATGGTAAAAAGCTAACCGGAAGAGTATCTCTACTAAGCGACGTACTTCCGGTCTTCAATTTTTTCGTGACATAGGCCTATTGAAAAATGTACCGGAATCAACTACCAACACTTTAGCATCGCAACAACCATAATACAAAATAATATAATAAATCTGAATCTGTTTTATTTTAGTATCGTTGAGATTTTTATTAACATTTTGAATTGGTTTTAATTTTTAGATTTTATGCCGTGGAAAATTATCAAATTCCAAAAAATATTTAAAAATAAATCATATCAATATCTATATCATTGCACTGTTGAGTCGAAACATTGAATCTCTCTATATTTTGTCATTGTTTTATAAAATTAATGCTATTGGTCATCCTTTATGTGGGTTTTTAAAAATATTTAACCAATAAAAAGCATTTAAAAGAGTTTGTGACTAAAACATTGACTCCTCAAACTGTTCCAGAGACAGACTAACTATATCTGTCATTTGCTGGTCAAAAACCTCCTAACTAGGTCATGTGACCACATGCAGATATATAGCATGCAGTCTACGGACTGCCATTTTGAATTTGCCCTGACGAAGGCCAAAGAGGCCGAAACATGTTGGCATATGTTTTTTAATGGATAGCCAAGTTTAAATAAAGGCTTTTTAAACTTATATTCCTTTTGAGTGCCTCAGAATTACTGTTTATTTGGGAAACATTTCGGATCTCCAAACTGAACACCTCTCAACACCCAAGTAGCACTCCTAGTAACTCATTTGTGAACCTCCTAACTCAATTTGAGCTTGATTTTCATAAAATGTTAATATTATAAATTAAAGAAATGTCTGACCATAGCTATATAAAGCCACAATACCAACTTCGACGACAGAGTTTAATTAAATACGAGGCATATATACACAAACTTTTAAGTTAGATGTGATTAGTCGATTTGACAGCACTCATTTTTTTAATTCATTTTAATTTAAATTTTAAGTTTTAAAGTTTATTGTTAAACTAAATAAAAATGAGAAAAGTTACGTTGGCGACTAGCTGAAATATAATGCTTATTTTATCGGTTATTTTATTTTCAGTGATTTTGTGTTTTAGTTTTTGTTAACTATAACAGCCCTGATCAGAATGAGAGTCCTCGTGTTGAACTCACTTGTAGAGAGTAATCTTGTCCGAGATGCTGTTGGCGATGAGGACGGCCACCACCAGACCGTATATAGCAATGATTCCCGCCATGACCACAGGAATGATGGACTTCATGATCAGCTCTGGACGCATCACAGACATGGCAGCGATCCCCGTGCCACTCTTCGCTGTGCCGTACGCCGCGCCCAATGCTAGAGACACAGACAACAGTCAGAGTTACTCTTTCTTTAGTGCAACAAAACTGCAGCCAAAACTTTTACAGCAGGAATAATCTCTGTAACGAATAGTAAAAAAAATTATAATAAACATAAACGTGCATTATGGAAATAATGTATGGCAATTCCTCAGTGCGAAAGCATTATCTAACTGTGATTACTGTGATTACATTCGCTGTCCAGTGCCTCCACCTACTGGTTTCAGCAGGTCACAACACTTCAGATGAGCGCAGTAGCGCAACGATAACGAAAAGAACAACAAGAACTCATAGAAGTTGGGAAATACTGTCATAGAAATTTAAACTGAATATTAAGCTAAACGTGTTTTACCATTTTACCTTATTTGACATGCTAAATTTCTGAAACAATGTTCTAAGACATTCTGTATTTTAGGTGAATGTGTGTGTGTGTCGAACCCATGACTGTGTATAAATAACATAATATGGGAAATGAGACTAGACAGAGATGACTAGTTAGAACTTGTGATAAATGAAGTAATGGTTAAAACAAATTCTTCTCTACCCAGTAACAGAAGAAGACTGTGAATGAATAACCAATCAAATTAATGTCATTATGCCATACCCCCTATTGTATAAAAACTGTTGTTTCCGTATTTTCGGGGGCATTCTCAATGGAAATTGTCTGAGATCCACCGGCCCTGGTTTTACTTGGGAGATTTTCTGAGTATTGCTCGAGACTCCTGGCTGTAATAATTAAAAACATTGAAAGGACATTTACTGAAGTCTGTCTGTCATTTAAGCTGCGCAGCAATAGAACAAGTAAGTTAGAATTATCAACTCGGCAGTAGTCGTCTGGAGACACAGAGTATAGGGTTTAGACTCGGCAGTAGTCGTCTGGAGACACAGAGTATAGGGTTTAGACTCGGCAGTAGTCGTCTGGAGACACGGAGTATAGGGTTTAGACTCGGCAGTAGTCGTCTGGAGACACGGAGTATAGGGTTTAGACTCGGCAGTAGTCGTCTGGAGACACAGAGTATAGGGTTTAGACTCGGCAGTAGTCGTCTGGAGACACGGAGTATAGGGTTTAGACTCGGCAGTAGTCGTCTGGAGACACGGAGTATAGGGTTTAGACTCGGCAGTAGTCGTCTGGAGACACGGAGTATAGGGTTTAGACTCGGCAGTAGTCGTCTGGAGACACAGAGTATAGGGTTTAGACTCGGCAGTAGTCGTCTGGAGACACGGAGTATAGGGTTTAGACTCGGCAGTAGTCGTCTGGAGACACGGAGTATAGGGTTTAGACTCGGCAGTAGTCGTCTGGAGACACGGAGTATAGGGTTTAGACTCGGCAGTAGTCGTCTGGAGACACAGAGTATAGGGTTTAGACTCGGCAGTAGTCGTCTGGAGACACAGAGTATAGGGTTTAGACTCGGCAGTAGTCGTCTGGAGACACGGAGTATAGGGTTTAGACTCGGCAGTAGTCGTCTGGAGACACAGAGTATAGGGTTTAGACTCGGCAGTAGTCGTCTGGAGACACGGAGTATAGGGTTTAGACTCGGCAGTAGTCGCCTGGAGACACGGAGTATAGGGTTTAGACTCGGCAGTAGTCGTCTGGAGACACGGAGTATAGGGTTTAGACTCGGCAGTAGTCGTCTGGAGACACGGAGTATAGGGTTTAGACTCGGCAGTAGTCGTCTGGAGACACGGAGTATAGGGTTTAGACTCGGCAGTAGTCGTCTGGAGACACGGAGTATAGGGTTTAGACTCGGCAGTAGTCGTCTGGAGACACGGAGTATAGGGTTTAGACTCGGCAGTAGTCGTCTGGAGACACGGAGTATAGTTAGGGACAAAAAGGCTGTAGTCGTCTGGAGACACGCCAAAGGATGAACGTAGACGTGCTAGCGTATAGGTTATACTAGAGTAGTCAGTCTTAGGGAGACAAATCTAAAATAGTTAGGTTTGAGGATAAAAATCCATCACAATACCTTGAATTAAATGGGGAAATACAAAAATAATCTGCATGGAGTAAGATCTTACTCCATGCAGATTATTTTTGTATTTCCCCATATAATTCAACTTTTGTAGCTTTAATAAGAATTTAATTCATACAGTGAAAACTAAGCAGTATTTTATATTTTTACATTTGATTATTCAGTTTCTGTTGTTAAATAATCCTAATGTAGGATAAGCTGAAACCCTAAACCCTGTGGTTTACACTTCTTATGCTAAAGTAAAACACTACTGTTCACTTTCAGAAATTATAGAGATGGTTTATTGTCACAAAAAGAATTTTACTCACTTTAAGCATTATCGTATCGCATTTTAATGAGTTATCGCAATTGTCTTCAATATCCTGCAGCCCTAAATTTCACAATGTCCTTAAAGGGTAACTAAACACTAAAACAACTTTTTTTTGGTTAATAATCTTTAAGACCGGGGCTTTATTAATGCTGTTCATTGATTCAAGTAATTTAATTGACATTTGGGTATAAAGTGTTTTAATTCTACAATATATGGTGTAAAAACATATACCCTTTAAACATATCAATATTGTTGACCACAAAATTGCTAGGGCATTTCTACAGTATTCTGACATGTGAGAAGTTTTCTTACTGCTTCACCTGTTTAATCACATCCAGAAAGATGAAAATAAATACATCTGACCAGTTCTTGTCAACAAAAAAGGTTGTATACTTGGATGGAAGTTTTAGTGGTTTAAAAGCCTGAATAAGCAATAATATTAGTGAAGATTGAATTAGCAAACAGCAATTTTTAGTAAGGAAGTTCCTCACAATAATACTCATGTACCGTGGAGAATAATATAATAATTTAAGCACCGGCACAATTGAGTTTAGCTCAAACCAGTCAACTAAACCAAGTTAGATGGGCTGTTTATTTGCTAACTGTTTCTGTGAATCCTCAGTATTTTGCGGCTGGCTGCGGTGATCTGGTCGCGTGTAGAGAGTCTGGTCGAGTGTGTTAATTCTACAGACCTGCACACACACTGTTAACCCCCTGCTGCACGTTACAGCTCGTCCATCTTAGTCTAATCTTAGTTTCCGGGATTAAAGGGTAACCCTGCTGGAAATACCATCCGCATTAACCACGATTACAACTACTACTGCAGCACAGAATCACCCAAACTAGCCAATAACTTGTGTGTGTGTGTGTGTGTGTGTGTGTGTGTGTGTGTGTGTGTGTGTGTGTGTGTGTGTGTGTGTGTGTGTGTGTGTGTGTGTGTGTGTGTGTGTGTGTGTGTGTGTGTGTGAGTGAGAGACAGATGGGCGATGAAGAGCTGAAACAATCCTTCAGTGTGCAGATGGCCACTGTCCAAACACACACTATTTAAGACAAACTCTACCTCTGAGAACAACACCGAGACAGAATACAAATTTCACAATTTTTACAGGGTCTAATCAATCAATGTGTGCATAGAAGGAACAACATGTTTCTGTCATATTTCATTCATTGCCACATCAGCTGATAAGGCTATTTTAATGGCAAACTCATTTTAGTAGAAATTAAAATAACCATAATAACAATGAATGATGATAATGATCTAGCAATATGTGTCTTACAACACTTTAAAAAAAATCCACTAAGCCTTTATAAGCTTGATCAGTTTTATATTTGATAGAAAATCTAAAAATGTCCATTAATTAAATTTCTGAGAGAGAAAAAATATGCCCAATATTATTTAAAGCAGGATATTCTAATAAAACATGCTATAGTTTAATCTTTATAAATAGTTTTTGACTCAAAACCAATGCTTAGTTAAAAACAAAAAATGTGCACTATCCATTAACAAGATGGTGAGTAGATATTGCAAACGTCACAAGGGGAACAAACACTTTTTTTAATCAGCCAAAGTTATTTGCCGATACCAAAAATCTCAAAAAGGCCAAATATCAGTCGATTAATCAGCTTGTATGATATCAGTCTATCATATAGTTCATCTCAACTAAAGACAGCGTACCTGAAACCCTGCTCTACTACACATACAGGCCTGCACTGATATAGTAAGACAGAGTTATAATGAGCAGACTGCACAGACATGATGGAAGAGTGTATTAGCTTCAGCTCTTCACACCAGAAATGATCTCTGTGCGCATCACGTCTGTTAGTCACACTCATCAAGTCACTTTTTCCTCCAGTAAATATAGTGTAGATTAAAACAGCTGAGTCTGAATGACAGGGATTCACGGATAACTCCCTTCTCATGTGGAAATCAAGACCAACTTCTGACATAAAATACACACCATACTGTTCCTCCTGACTGTCGGGATCAACATCTTAGTTTGTCACTCCACGAAATTAATCAAATGTTTTGGGTTCAATATAAATTAAGCTCGATCATCAGCATTCGTGGCATAATGCAGATTACCAACAAAAAATCTTTGTTAAAATTTTTAATAAATCACAATTAGCCTACACAAAAGAAAGTAAATGCATCCTGCACATTAACATATTTGTTTTCACACGTATGTGTTTAAATTGAGCTATAAACATCCTTTAAAACAGAAATATAAAAATCAGGTCTTTCTCGTCGCATGTAAAGTCAACGTGAAACTTGATAACTGCCATATATACCTCCGTACAGATAATAAATATATCAAAAATGTTTTATAATTTGGGTAATTTGGTTGCAATAGCTTACACACACACACAGAACAGGGAGGAATCATTGAACTAAATGTGAGCAATAAAAAGGGACAAGTAAACTGTCAGTAATAAAATCAGAACAAATAAACAATTCGCAAACGATAACACACAAACACAATAGAATAAAGAGACAAATAAAACAAACACAGCTTTAAGTTTTTTTAGGTGGGTCTAACATAGGGGTGCAACGGTTCAAAAAGCTCACGGTTGGGTTACTATCACGGTTTCGGTATGTGCTGTTCAGGGGAAAAAAGACTACTGTCAAAGAAAATAAGAACAAATAATCTGACCACAAGCAAAAGCACAAATAAATACAATAGAGCAAAGATCCTAATAAAATAAACTATGCTTTTCAGGTAGGTCTAACATTAGTTTTCAGGAACAGAAAATTAATAAAATAATCAAATGTGAAATAACATTGCATATTTGACTGTATAAATGAAAGACTAATCGGTAACGCTTCCTTTTACAGTACAGTACTTACGTGTACTTACAGTGTACTTACCTAGAAAGTACTGGCTAATATAAGGTAAGTACATGGAACAGGGGTAGGTTTAGGGGTATGTTCAGGGTTAGTACTAGTTATTACCCAGTAATTGTAGTTACTATAATAAGTACATAGTATGTACATGGGTAACAGGACTGTAAAAGGAAGCGTTACCGACTAATCCTTATTTAAGTTACAAAAGCTATTCAATTCAGAGTTGATTCAGTAGGCCTACACGGATACTGTGAGTCTTTCTAAACGTATAATAAGTTCACAGTATATGACTTTGCTATAGGATACTCATCAAGACGGACATGTTGACATACTTTTTGAGTGAATCCATTCAAGTGCTAGATTTGAAAGAGAACTCAATATTTCCACACTGTTTGAGAGGAGTAGGCTAAACACACACACACACACACACACACACACACACACACACGCACACACGCACACACACGCACACACACGCACACACACGCACACACACGCACACACACGCACACACACGCACACACGCATTGAACAGTTTACAAAGAATAACCGGTTTCTTCACGTGTTTTTTGATTATCGCTGTTGTAATTTTTTTTGGGAAGCCAGCAAGTGAACTTGTCGACAGTGGAACTGTCTGTTTTACACGTTATTTTCAACAAACCAGATTATAGATGCGTGATCAGTTTTGAGATCAACCGCGGTGAAAGTGTGTCCCGAACCGTGGGTGGAGAACGGTACGGTTCGATTTTTCACAGAGAACTGTTACACCCCTAGTCTAACAGTAGTATTCAGGTAAGAAATACTACAGAAATTAAAGCAATCAAATGAAAAGACTATCCTGTGTTATTTTATTGTAAAAATACAGATTATTGCTTACAATTAGTTACAAAAGTTATTCAGCGAAGACAGCGAGTGATTTTCTTATTGTTTTTCGCTCTATTAGACTGCTGTCACTTTAAGAGCTCATGCAAGGATCCAATATACAGTTACACAACATACGTTTTCTCTCATTTACGTTCCAAATCTGACTTTATTTATCTGAATACTTGACAAGTCGGGCATTTTGACATATTGTATGTATTTTGACCGTTTAAGTGCAATAAGGCACGAAAAAAGAAGTCAATTTGGTACTCGAGAGCTGTTTGAGAGGCGGCTTTATGAGAGTGCCACTTATATAGATCAATGAATCCTGTGGGAATAACTAAAATTATGCGCAATACTGCCAATACAAGCACTATTTAACCAAAGCAAATGAGACAATTTATAAAGACAGACATGTTTTATTAAGCAATAAGTGTACACAAAAAAGGCTCCAGAATGAATGATATCTATAATGATTATCATCTGTTTGAGTGGACGCTTGTACAGTTATTTTTATTGTGTTTGGCGCAAACATGACCCATGACATGAATTATTGAATTAAATCAAGGCAATCTTGATTTGATGTTTATTTTGATGGCAAACAGGACTCTGAGCGGCAGACTCCTTTATACTGAGTTTCACATCGAAGGCAGCAGAATCCCTGAAATATATAAATAATAAATCAACTTCAGCTCTTTCTTATCTAAGCTTCGCTCTCATGTTCAGTGACTGAAACCGGGAAGCACACTAAAGAAAACCCTTTACTCACAAAGACACGCATGAGAGAGACATTCAAAGCGGTTCAATCTCAAATACACACGAAAAATGGCTTGGCAGAGCATTGACTGACCAGCACTGTCCGCATTTTAAACAAACACACACCAGCTGCTGTATTAGTTTGTTTGCATTACTGACGCTGACATCCAGAGATAAAGAGAGCAAACAGGCCTGAAGTGCCGTCTAACAGTCCAGCAGAGAATAAACAGCATGATGCCTTGTGCTGGAAATACACACGGATGTTTTTGATGTCCCTCCCTACTGTAATGTGCACGTACATGTCAGTGTCGCACTATTTCTGCAGCTTCAACCGGAAAATTTGTGGCAAATTATGGTCATTATGCACTTCATTGGGATTTTTATCCAGTTAAAAACCACCAGATCTAATGCTAAATGGAGTGAGAGTAAGATTTTTTTGATCGTCGTTCATCTTTGATGGATGATACAGTGATCCTGCTCATCAATAACAGCCAAATTTAAGCGGTTTTAATTACTAAAAAGTCAAACTTAATATTATATTTTTATGAACAACAAAATTTGTGAATAACTGAACAAAATAAATAAATCAGTAAATATCACACTATTAATATCTAATGCACAACTGTCAGGCTGCACCTTAAATTCAATGTTTCAGGCTTTCAGCCTCTAAATCCAATCAAAGCCGAGTAATGATCTATACCTGTGGGGGAAACCGGTTTAAGATGTGAAATAAAACTAGTTTAACCTGTTAAATAATCCCTTGCCATTTAATGTCCCTTGCATACAAATTATAATCTCTAAATCTACCCAAACCAGGGAATGAATTTTATACCATAGCTGGTTAAATCAAATGCCGGTTGTATCTCTACAGCAACATTTGCTGCCATTTAAATTAATATATCTGACATTTTATGATCAATTTGCATTGCTGTAGTATGTATCAATAATGAATAATTCTAATAATAAATGCAACATTTCACCAGCAATTTTTCGGCTAGCATATGCATGGATTGTGATCATAAAGAAAAGTAGATGTAAAGAATGTGTTTTATTAAATATATATATATATATATTAGTATATTTCATTCGATACTAGGAATGATGGAACCAGCACTGACAGGATGGATTATAATCACGCAGACATTTTTTTGTTGATAATTTATAAATGTTTAAAAAAAATTAAATAAACAAAGATAGTGTATCTATTTTCATATTAATACGAGTAAATAATATAATTAGAATGACATTTCATCGCATTTCAAGAATAATGTGACCTCCACAGGGAGATCAAAGAATCATGACGAAATAATTATGCAAATATAATTCATGTACATATTAATCCATAAATGTTTAATAAATGTGTTAGATATATATAAATCGAAATTTACCGCTGAAGACCATCGCTGCTGATGCGCCCATCACTGCGAAGAACGGTGAGTATTCAGGGCTTCCTGACGACATTATTCCACTAATTGCACTCAAAACCCCAATGACGCCGAACTAATACTGCTGGACACAAGCAGAACCGTACAAATTGACGGGTATCGGGCTCTGAGGATAACTGGTTTGGTAAAGAACAATCGTTTTAAATCCCAATCAAATGATGGAAACTGCTTGTCACGGATACTGTCGGATGAATCTGCGGTACAAAATGGCTGAAATGTCACCTGACACACCGTGTGGAAAATACCATCTGATTCCGGAGGGGGAGGAGATAAATGCAATTTTGTGATGCGTAGGTTTGCGTTTTCTAATAGAGTGACAGCAAATGTAAAACTAAAATCGTCATAAATCGTAAAATATAACGCATGTGATTACAATACAAACAGTGATTGAAAGGTTTTGTGGTTTCGTGGTCTCCCCCATTTGTAGTGAAGATAGTGCGCGCCGCTGCGGGCTTTCCCTTTAATACCGAAGATGTTCAAATCCTTAGAATAAAAATCATGCGTTTATAATCTGGGTGTTAACATATTACACTCTTAAATTTATTCCATAAATTTCCTTTTATGTATTTCCAATATTATGTTATTTGCATTATTAAAAACGTTGACAGAGTGTATGGTAACTATTCGTTTGAATGTGTAAAAGTAACATATAATTGTATTCATTATACTTTTACATAGTCGTTTCCTCTCCGTTGATCTGTAACTTGCTGAGACAGTCTTTGTAAGGGCGTAGGTTATCTATCCACATATTTTAAGGTACATTATTATTATTTTGGTTTATAACGATTTCTGTAAAACGGCCTTCAGATATTCTATGCTGTTTAAAGCTTCTTTAAAATATAGTGATATTATTATGTCACCCACGCAGTGTGATGCAGAGGATGAGGATTCCCGAGATGAAGGTCATTCTGGGCAGTGACGTCAACCGCAGGCCACGCCCATCGTCCTCTGTGTCAGCAAGAAATTAACGAGACTGTACATAGCCTATTAATAATGTTAATAAACATGAGCAGATATAGTGTGGGGTAGATAACAAATGTTTATTTAATGTACATTTTATTCCCACACTGTAATGCTTTATATATTTTATTTAATATAAAAAAACAATAAAATAAACAGTATTTTTATAATAAATCATTAAATAATTGATCATTTAAATGATTTAATTAAATATTTAATACATGATAGATATTAAACATATATTAACATGTACTTAATACTAAAATATATTGTTTAATAGACTATTTTAAATAAAATATAATAAGAAATTGCATTATCTAAAATGCTAATGGTTACAATAGTTGGTTACAACTATAGTAATCAAGGCATATTTCTTTCGAGCGTCAGTCTGCCTGATGGACACATGTTGTTCAGGAAACATGAGGGAAGATCAATTAGTCTGGTCTCATTTAGCCAAGGGGAGAATCTGCATTATAAGGTCAAACTCACACAGATATCATGACACCAGAAGAGAAAACGCTTAAGATCCCAATTGTGTTAGAGATAAAAAATAAAAGTGCTAACTGTGCCAAACTCTGACTATTTGTATAGTAAACGTACTGTACATACATTTTAATTAAAACAGTGACAGATACAAAGCAGATCATTCAAAATACTTCAGATAGCATTGTTAAAACGCTAATATCAGAGAGATTTACAAGGAAATTTTTCTCCAATTGTTGGTATTTTCTGAATACAGATTTATAAAAAAAATCATTGTATAGAGACAAAAACTTTTTAGAGTATAACTAAATAAATGCATAGGAATTTTCATGACTTTTCCAGGCCTGGAAATCCAATTTTTACACATTCGGTGACATTCCCTGGTTTTCCACAAATGTGGGAACTTTGTTGCGTAATGGACAAGGACTAGACAGTTACACGCATGAAAAACTGAGGACAACAACAGAACTGACATCTTGCACAATTTTTATTCTTCATCAGAACGGTTCATTCCAATGTGCCCTGCATTATAGAAACAGTCCTTCACAACTTCTATGAGCAGATATTACTACATGTTTGACACTATAATTTAGTTTAGCATGTTTAAGACTTTTTAAACACATAAACACACCTGCTCCACCTGAATGAGACACATAACATACAAACACATCACAATGTACACACTCCTCAACAACAAGTTTTGATCACTGACGTTCTGATTCAAAGATATGAGCTTAAAATATCCTTATACTGACACACATAGAATCTGACATCAAACAATATATTACTGATATGAATTCATAGATGATTGACTATCATTCGGCAACTTAAAATAGGTTCAATAAGTGCAAAGAAAAAGATAAATCATAAAATGTAATACTTCCACGTAATAGTGCTGATTATGCCACATATAACTCAAGCAAAAACTATTAACAAACACTGAATCTCTACTACACTTTACATTGCAATTCAACCTGCGTACATTTAACGTTCATTAGTTTTATGCACGGTTCTTTAATATATGGACGGAGTGATATGGTGCATTACTGAAATTCACAAATGAAATTAACAAAGAAACAAATAAAGATTGTCATCATTTACAGCATTCACCCTTATATTGGTCCAAACCAGCATGACTTTCCTTCTTACGAGGAGCAATTTTCTGTGCAATGAAAGCTGTCAAGCTCTATAAAGCAAGAAGTTCGTACACTATATTTCCAGTCTTCAAAAGCAAGAGTGTGTGAAGAACAGAAAGTGCCGTCGCAGATCTCAAATCTCAAGCGCATACTCAAACTAGCTGCATCTGGTTTGAAATCGTGAATATGCGAATGTGCAAATGAGATCTGAGATCCACAGCGTCTGTTCTGAAAGTAAACTTCACAAAAGCTACAAAAGACATGAAAAATAGTCTTTGTCTCATTATTATTTAAATTTAATAGTACTTTTTTGGTCATTTTATGAATTTGACAGCCCTGATCAGATTCACTCTCATTGTGTGAAAAATAAAAACCAGCCAAGTTATTCTGCAAAATCTCTCTGTGTTCAAAGGAAGAAAGTAACACAGGTTTAGAAGGACATGAGGACAATGAGTAAATGATGACAGAATTATTAATTTCTGGTTTAAAAGAACATTGGAATGCCATTTAAGCATGTTGAATGCCCAGAAGTAATTCTGTATCGACTAAAGATTCACGAAGAGCTCATGTTTTACGGTCTTCTTGTGCCGAGAACATGGATATCAGATTTTTCCCAATTGGCACTCAAATGTATGGAAGAACAAAAGGGATGTGGGACAGATAAACTTTGATCACTTTCTCAAAATAATATACATATATATATATAAACCTCCATCCTATAATGAGAAAACAATGATATATTTGTGCGTTTAGCACCAGAAAATACAGCAACAAACATCTGACAACTGCCTGGAATCACATCCAAGACTCGGTTTTGCTCCATTGTCCTGGTCCTCATTTCTTTTAGATATTGATCATTACAAACTGCATAAGATGAGAATGGTACTACACTATACTAACATTCATCTCGACTCTTGACTGGTCTAGATCTTCTGCTGATATGAAATTTAACACAAAAAAACCTTGACATGTGTTTTGCACTGATGCATTTCCACAGTAAGCATGAGATCTTGACTGGAGCTCAGGGCGGATGTGTTAGTGCACTAGAGGAGCATCTCCTCTTCATCGGCGTCTCCTGCAGACGTTATGAGGCCATGGCGTCTCTGAAGCCCCACACCTCCAGCAGGGCGATCTGGAAGCTCTCGGCACACAGCGGCGGGTTGTCAAAGGTCAGGCAGCGTTCGGTTCGGCCGTGGTTCAGCTCAGAGTCGATGTACAGAGCATTACCATCACCTCCTCCTTCACAAACAACAACATGCATCCAATTATAGAGAATCCAGGGTTCAAGATCTTCCTTTCTATACTATACCACTCAAATATTACTGAAAAACTAGGACTGGGCAATAAATGTTCTTTCATACATTCATTGTGTGTTTGCTCTGAAATGGTTTCAAAAATCAGAGGAAGCATCATTTTGACATTCAAGTACATTCAAAATATTTAATGCAAGAAACAAAAGTAAAAAAATTGAATGTAAAAGTTAAATTTGATCTATCTATCTATCTATCTATCTATCTATCTATCTATCTATCTATCTATCTATCTATCTATCTATCTATCTATACTGAAACAAATTTGGTGTAGAAACAATTTTCACTCACAAATTGCTAGTAAATTTCACAAACAAAACAAGTAACCCATTGAATTAAATTTTGAAATATAAAACCTGTAATAGTATTTTCTTGTAAAACATACTCCAATCATCTTTGTTTTATCTGCAACTTCAAAAACATATATATTTTTACAATGTATATATATATATACTGTATATATTTTACACTAATTAAACACTATTTATATATAAAATTTAATTACCTAATATAAATTACCTCTAAACATGGAACTAATCCTTGAGTTGAGAATCAAATCCTTTATACAGTTCAAAAGATTTGAATCTGTTCAGAATCAATAATTTTTGCTAATGAGATTTAAATCAGACATGATATTAAATCATATATCATGTCATAAATGACAAATTAAATATATGATATCGCCATCTTAACACTGTCTTATGAAAAGCTACTGACACTTCAGGTTGGATAAAACCATAGCACTACTATGGATAAAAGCATCTGTCAAATGAATAAATGCAAAATTTAAATGTTTAGGAAAATGAATAGGCAGATTAAAATGATCTGTGTTATTTAGAATGTTGGTTAATTTTGTATCATATTTAAGTCTTCCATATATCAGTATTGAAGGTGAATATTCACTATCTGTGCAAGAATATTACCGTAAGAGCCGGTACTTGATTTCAAGTGAAGAGAAGAATAATAACACAAATCTGATTAGAGAGAAATGAGTATCTAACTGACCGATAATGATGGAGTCGACGTTTCCTGCCATGAACATGGAGGTGTTCCTGGAGTTGAGGTTGAAGTGTCGAGCGGACAGGAACGGGGACAGCTGAGGCGGGTCAGCTGAGGCTGGTTTCTCCAGAGACAGAGGTCCACCGTTGTCTTCGCCACCGGTCTGATCATCGCCTGCGGGCTGGGCCGCGCTCGCCAGCTCTGGGTGTTTGATAATGACCCACTCGTAACGCTCCATCTCTGGCTTCATCTGAAACAATATATATATTATTTATGTCATGTCACTTCTGAAAACACACAACAGCAATGAGCAGACCGGTCCAGTCATTATTACTCTTGTGGTCAGGAAGTGAAATCTGAATACATGCTGGGGTGTTAGATTGTGTCTGTGTCTGGGCTACAACAAACTGCTAGCATTCACCCTTATATTGTCCATGCAAGTTGTTTTAGATCTGCTAATTGAAAATAATCATGTAGTATAAGAACACAGCAATTTACCATTTTAATACCTTAAAGGGTTTAAAAGATCTCAATAACGTCTCAGCTGTGCTCCAACTTGCTAATGTTTGATCTGATCCTTCTTTTCATACAGTTTTAAATCATTTTTTATTTCTTACTTTTGTTATATATTTATTTGTTTATAAATAATTATTGATGCTGTTATTTTTATTTATATGTACATTTCATTTTTAATCACTTTATGGTGTATGGTAACATTATAATTTCTTTTTTAATTGAAAGGACTTTCCTTCCAAGATCATCTGATCCACAATACATGTATAAGCCCTGTAATTTTACTATATTATAACTATGATTCATTTATGTCGTTTTTATTCCTACAAAGGAGAAACATCTGAGACAAATATCATATTTAATAGAAACATAACCAAGAACTCCATTAAATTACTAAAGAGCTATAAAATATTCCTCTGAGAGTATAACAGGATGAAACGATGATGGATGAAAGGAACTTGATACATAAATGCACTCTAGTCTAATACTTAAGAAAACAGCGCCACCTAGTGAAATATAAACAATAATATCTAGAAATTCAGTTACAGCTAATACCTTAATTTTTATTTATTTATATTCTATATTATTATTTACTGATAATCTAATTTATTTGAGTGTTTATATATGTGCATAAACCAACAACGTGACATACTCTGAAGACGAAACACTCTCCAGTGCCAAAGAAGCTGAGCTTGTTCCCGCCTCTCTTCCGCTCCTCCCAATCAGTGGACAGGAAGGCCCCACACACCTGAAATACGATTGGACGAGAGGCGTGTCAATCACAGACTAGCAGCTTCTCATCATGAACAACACCCATGCATCCTAGTTCACTTACTATCAATCCTACATAGTCATAGTATGCAAGAATAATCACAGACCTTCACTCAAAAAACTAAAACCACCATTTAAACACATAGTAAATGAACAAAGGATGACTTTTGGCCTGAGGGACTCTATTATAGGTGACGTATTTCGGGGTTTCTGGTAACAAACGGATGAAACAAAATCAGTTCTTTATGCACTTATTTAAATGTTCACTTTAAATGGACATAATTTAAGTCTAACATAGATTACCTTCACAGAAACTACAGCATAAATCAAATAAATTTGTACTAAATTAATAAACAAAATGACAGAATAAAGAGAAAGAGACAGTTTTGGTACCTCTCCATCTGTAGTTCTGATGAGCATTAGTGTCGGCTCGTATCCCTCACAATGTGAATAAAACCTAAAGAAAACATCACAGACAATATTTCAAAAACACTAAATTAGTTTGAGACGGTCATTCAGCTCTTAAAGACTGAGTAATAACTATTACTCAGAGGCAGCAGCTATTACTCATAATGACTTCTTCAATAATATTCTGAATATAAAGAATATCTTTCTTTAAATTTGGGATGAAATGAAAGCTGCGATAGTCTTTTCTTCTCTACTGTAGCCAAGTTTCCATCCACTTGTCAATCAAATTATCTGAAATTCGGTAAAAAAAAACTCATGCGAATAAAGCTGGTGAAAGTGTGTTTCCATCCAACGGCTTTAAATCGAATAAAATCCTGTGTGTAATGACGTCACATGCTGTTTTGCGATCAACTTGGTATATCGAATTGATTTGAGACATTTTAAGGTGTTTCCATTCATTTTCTCACCGAATTGCACAACATTCAAGCAAACATTTGCGAACAAAGTTTTGCTAGGCAAAATGGATCGCGCCATAATAACGTTTCCATCAGCGTTTATCGCATAAGCCGTATATCCATCAAGATAAAATCCCATGAGATCGAACGCATTTCATTTGAGTCGATATTCATGAAATTCAATCGAATTTTACTGTTTCCATAAGGCATTTTTCATTCGATATCACTTAACGCGGATAAAAACGTGTGGATGGAAACTTAGCTTGTGACGAGTGAAACAAGTCTGGAACCAGAAAAAATGTAAGACGGGGCTTTATTTTGCTGATGAGGAATTGATTGAATGGTTGTGGTTTGCTATTGGTGGATCTCATGTGTTTGCTAATAAACATCATCAGAGAACATAAGAGATGTTGCTGCAAGAGGGAGGAGATCATTTTTAATTAAAGATTATGAGGCACATGTAAAAATGATGATTTATAATAAATACTGCAATATTCCGGAATTGTCCATTTTGATTTAAAGTAAGGCCACTTGCTTTGATATGTTGTTATCTAATGAAATTAGATAAGCATTCATGCATTTTTAAGCGTGACTGGAGTGTCTGAATACGGTGTGCTGTACCGGTTCAGGCTGCAGCCGTGTGTGGACGTGGTGAAGAGAAGCTGTGGTTGACACAAAGCGAAACGCTCCGGGATCCACGACCACACGTCTCGGATCTCTTTAGCGCCCACGATCTCAGAGCTGAAATTATCAGCGTTCACGGCTAAATGGACATTTTGTCTAGAGAGATAAAAAGAGAGAGAATGCAAACTTGATGATTTCAAAAATCATCTATTTTTCACTGTGCATCAGTAAACCAACAACGTTAATTAAAAAAAATAGAAATGTGTGAGGAGGATGATGATGAGGGATGAAGATACACACCTTCTGATTGAACTAATGAACAGCACAGAGAGTGGAGAGCAGGAGAAACAGAAAAAACAATGAAATAATGTGGGAAAATATGAAAATTATGGAATAAAAAAATTAAACGTAATCTGAGGAAAGATGCCAAACACAAAAAGATATAATGGACATACTTAATACAACAAATCCATTTTAATATGAACAAACAAAAAACTTCTCATTATATTCGATCTTTCCACTATGGCTCTGTTCACATTTTTTTATTGGTTTCAAAATCATTCTAATATGCTAATTTCATTTGTTGCTCAAGAAGCATTTCTAATTATTATCAATTTTGAAAAAAGTTGTGCTGTTTATATATTTATGGAAACTGTGATACATTTTTTTCAGGATTCTTTGATGAATAGAAAGTTCATAACAGCATTTATTTGAAATATTATTGAAATCTTTTGTAATCTTTATAAATGTCTTCAGTGTCACTCGATTAATTTAAAGCATTCTTCCTGAATAAACATATTCATTCGTTTTTTCATTTCTTTCAAAAACTGAATCTTACAGACCCCAAACTTTTAAATGTTAGGGTACGTTTGCATTTCAGAATTAAACAGTTATATATTTTTATTTTTAACCCGATTTCATGTAAAACCATTTTAACTTTTAAAGTCTTACTAAATAACAATTCACTGGTTACATATCAAACTCATCAACATCTGCACAACTTTTGACCAATGAATTTCCATCTGCCTGTTATAACAAGACAAAGATTTAATACTTTTATAAACAACTTTATAGAGAATTCACTAGATATAGAGTAATAGCCCAGATATGAGTAACTACAAAAATGTACTGGTATACCGGTATTCATTTAATTTTTTTAAAGGTGTTATTTCCAGGAATATTTACAAGTTTATATACAGTCAAACCAAAAATTAATCAATTTATTTTTTTACTAGTGGTTGCAGGACACTATATAACTATAATGTAAGTGAGGATAGAGAGGAGTCTGAATAATTTTTGGTTTGCTGTAGATTTTAGCTGCGAATATTGATGATAAAACTGTCATCATGTCTACCTTTTCTGTTTGACGGTGATGCCTTTCTGCTGGAGTGATTTCTCATTGGCCAGCTGAAGCAGCGTGATCTCTTTACGGCTGAACAGGCGGATGGAGAAAGCCTTTTCCAGCAGCTTATCCGGCGTCACGCTTTTCCCGATGTTCTGCACGAAGGTCTGAATATCCCTCCTGACCGCCGCCGACTCCTGCTTGGTTAAGGCCGAGCCGGAAGCCACACACTGCTTGCGATAAAACTTCAATATCGCCAGTGCGACGCGATAAAGAACCTTGTACCCCTCCACCAAAAACACGTCCATCACGCGCGCAGCGAAGCTGAAGGGAAGGTCTCCCAGAACCCACCTCTGCCAATCAGAGTAAACCTCCATCACGTCTGTCGCAGTGGCAACCATCAGCTTATGCGCGGCAGGGCAGTACTTATGCACAAGGTCGCCGAAGGTCATGCAGCCTGACTGATATGCAAGAAAAGTCTGGTCTAACAAACGCCGCCCGGGTTCGTTGCAAGCTAACATGCGACTGACGCTCTCGAAGCATTGGGCTTCATCCGCGCTCCAGTGCAGCAACAACGCCGTCACCGCCGGCAAACACGGGCAGTGCGATATATCCGGGAACTGCCCTGCCACGCAGGAGATCACAGCATGCACCGACCCCACGGATTCGGCTTTCAGACAGTAACGTGGCACTGCCATCCCGTCCACGAACTCCGGCAGCAGGTACGCGGATGGGTTGCGCTTGCTGTTTGAGTTCCCCATGATGTCCCGGTAGACCTCGGCATCCGGGGTGACGGTACGGCACGGGAGGGCTTTGAGCAGGTGCTGGTAAACGGCGGAGCGCTGGCTGTGGTTTCTGCCCCACTGGCCCGAGCGGGCGTGCTGTTTCAGCTCCTTTATGTCTTTATATTCAGTCTTACCGGGAGCCGCCTCGCGAGACACATCGTCCATCTGAGACCAGTCCACGAACACACCACAATCCCCAGCCATGACCTCTGAACTCACACGTCAACCGGCACACAGAAAGAGAGAAAGACTGAGAGAAACTAGCCGGCCATATTGTTTCAGCTGTTGAGAGAAGAAATATTGTCATTATCTCCTTCATTAAAGGTGGGGTATGTGATTTTCTTTTTTGACCATTTTTTCAAAATCACTTGAAATCCTATTCCTAACCCACTTACTGGCTGTAAATTAGAAGGAATGAAATGAAAATTAAGTAATTTAATCATCTCGACTCGAAAAACTCAATCGACTCGAAAAACTCCAGCCAATCATTTTCAAAATGCGTCACTCAAACAAACGGTTGTACCATGCCCCCCTCCCCCACCCCCCTAACACGCGTGTCCCGTTTGTGCGCATACTCAAAGCTCGTGACCCAGTCACAGGAAGTGCAAGTCGCCCCGGTACACAGAGAGAGAGAGAGAGAGAGAGAGAGAGAGAGAGAGAGAGAGAGAGAGAGAGAGAGAGAGAGAGAGAGAGAGAGAGAGAGAGAGAGAGAGAGAGAGAGAGAGAGAAAGAGAGCATCTGAGTTTTCGCTCGTGCTTGATTGCGCGTCCATGTTTTTCGAATGGGTGGAGTCAGGGCCAGCATTGGAGAAGAGAAGGTAGGACCTTATGAGTTGTGTATTTTCAAAATCTGCCGGCCGTTTTGCAAATCACATACCCCACCTTTAAATGTTATATAAAATTTCTACTGTATATTCTAACATTTTGATGCATGACTTTAGCTTTGAAATAGTTGTTCTTCAATGGCCAGTATCAGTACCGATATGTACAGAGTACAGACATGATTGGCTGATATCATACAGATATACACTACCAGAGACAATTTATATAAGAGACATGTCACTTCCTCAATCCCAGTGCCGGCCCGAGCCTTTTGGGGGCCCTAAGCAAAATTTGATTTGGGGGCCCCCTTCCACTATGCGGAGTCACCTGTGCTTGACGATTATTGACACAAATGTCACGCAATTATGATACATTATAAATTAATACAGTGAGGTTATGTATTAATACAAAATAAATACTTATAAAAAAAATGCCTACTTAAATAAAAAAAAGGTTTAACTTTTACTTTACTCTTTTACTAACTCTTTGAAACTTCTTAAAACAAACGGTCTCAAAACATATAAAATAAATTATTTGCTAAAATAATGACAAAACTGAGAAATCAGAAACATAATAAGAGCAAGGGTTCAACAATGACAATTATTGTTGAAAACTGTAAAAATGTCTCAATACAGTTAACTGTCCTCAAAATCTTTTTTATTATTATTATTGTAACAGACTTTGTTGGATTGTACATGACAGAATCCAACAAAGTCTGTTACTATAATACCGGTAATGATGTACTGGCGCTCGTGTATGCAATGTATTTTTCCCCTCGGGGCTTGCCGTAGATCGGAATGGGTAGTACGCACTTGGTACTGGAGTGTCGCGGGTTTTTGGAGTTAGTGATCTGATCAATGTGTGGTATAATAAAGTGGAGAAGAGTTCAAACTGCTATGTTTATTATTTATTCAAACTGCTACCCTTACACCTAGAAGGTTAAGTTCCCCTGCGGCTGTTTTCTCCAACTTAAACCAATACCGTGACTATGCGCAGTTGCGCACTCTTGTCTATGCATGCGCGAGGTGTCTAGATTATGTGGATGACAAACGCTGAGACACAGCAGCTGTTGTAGGCAGGTATATTGATCATGAAATCAGAATTTTCTTGTCTTGAATTATTCATTCATTCAACCATATTCATTAATTCATTTATGTCACTTGTTTAAGCCATCTAAAAAAATATATATATATTTTTAAACTCGATTGGGGGGCCCCCTGGTGGCCAGGGGGCCCCAAGCAGCCGCTTAGTTCGCTTATGCCTCGGGCCCGCCCTGCTCAATCCTCAATAGAACTATATAGGGAAAACCTGTAACGCCAAAGATGGCGGTTGTATGCACATGTCCCGCCCCTCCCGCTGGACAGCCAATCGTCTGCTTTTAACAGTCAAGCCGGGAAACATTTGAGCCTATCGTCTGGTTACTCTGACGCATGCGCACAGTTGAGGTTTGCAACAGCGGAGAATACGTTACTGTTTGAAAAGGCGGCAGATTTGATATGTACTGTATGTGTGCGTTGTGTAAATATCAGACATCCCAAGTCTCCCGCATATTGATAGCGGCTCCCCGATGCCCGCAAATTAGTTAAAATCTCCCGAATCTAGAGCGAGTGTGCTTCAAACCGTGTAGCGCGCGCACCGTACGGAAGAGAGGGAGAGAGCGAGAGACCTGCGTGTTGGTGTGTGAACTCTTGCGCATGCGCAGTAAAAGTATAACCGGTGGGGGAAAAGGCGTTTTAAACCTTATTTTGGGGCAAAGTCGTCCAACTTTTTCAGCGATTTTTATCATATTTTACTGGTGTTTCTATACATGCAGTTTTTATGTCCCGGTGACCAGTGAAACTGCAGTTCTGACTCTCTGCCCATTCATTTAGATAGGAGCCTGGTCTTGTTAGTCAGAAATAGCTGCCCGGAGGCGTTGCCAAGATGGCGGCCGAGTGGCAGGACTTGCCTAAAAGGACTTTGACACTACTGGTCACAAGTTTGGGATCAGTAAAAAAATTTTTTTAAAAGTATTAAAATTAATACTTTCATTCATCAAAGATGTATTAAACTGACCAAAAGTGACAACAGATTTATTTCAAATAAAAGCTGTTCTTTTGAACTTTCTATTCATCGAAACAAAAATGTAAAAAAATGTATCACTGTTTCCACAAAATATATGAAACTTTTTTCAAAATTGATAATATAATAAATGTTTCTTGAGCAGCAAATCATATTATAGTGATTTCTGAAGGATCATGTGACACTGAAGACTGGAGTAATGATGCTGAAAATTCAGCTTTGATCACAGGAATAAATTACAGTTTAAATTATAATACAATAATAGAAAACAGTTTGTAATAGGCCTAATATTTCATATTCGCAATTTTACTGTTTTTACTGTATTATTTTATCAAATAAATGAGAAGACTTCTTTCAAAAATATAAAAAATTTGTACTGACCCCAAACTATTAAAATGGTAGTGTATATATATATATATATATATATATATATATATATATATATATATATATATATATATATATATATATATATATATATATATAAAGTTGAAATATAATCTGTTTTTTTAATGCCCCTGGGACATAAAAAAATGCCCTAAAAATCCCATCCATTGACTTTCAAGCCTCCTGTGAGTCCGTCTGTGTATTTGTGCCTTTCTGACTCAGTTTATCAGCATTTCCCAATTACTTCCCTCGCTCTGTTTTCTCCTTCTCTCTCTATTTCATGGGATTTGTGAGTGTGTGCAGACACTAGACTCTTGTACTTTAGAGTTGCTGTGAGGTCAGAGCTCATAGAAAGTCAACAACATGAAACTATCAGATTCAGGACAAAACAAAAATACTCTATTGGATTTGCTTATGTAGCATAATAGCATCAGTGCTCCAAGGGTCAAGGGTCAGGGGTCAAGAGGCTATAATCCATTCACACCAGGACAGGTGGACGACCGTATCTGGCAGGCTGCTGTATCTTACAGTGTCAGAATCACATAACCTATTATAATAGCATATTATACCATCCGTTGTGTTTTAAGAAAATGACATGATTTCATAGTAAAACACTGACTGGAACATTTTTCTATAGTAATCTATAAAAAGTAAGTATATCTACTCTTATTATGGTAGTATTTGGAAACTGGAAACCATGTAAAATACCATTGTACTATATAAACACAGAAATCAATCAGTAAGCAAGTACCATGGTATACATTAAAGCGGGACTTTTCAAACTGGGGGCCACAAAGGAGTGCTTGGAAAAGTTTAGAGAGAAGCAGAAATAAAAATACAATAAAACTTACTTTATTTTATTAAAATAATATATTGATTAAAATAAATCAAATTTGATTTAATACTTAACTAAATAGACAAAAAGATGTGAATAAAAATATGCAAACAAATAAATGTATTGGATAAAAAACAAAATCTAACAGTATGTTAAAAAATGCAATAATGTAATATAACAGAAACTAGATATTTTAGAAACTATATTTTACACATAGGGTATTTATAATATTACATTTTCACAGTATTATTTGGGTCTTTATACGTGAAAATATATAGTTGCCTTTTACATTTTAGGGGCCACTCATAATTAGGTGTTCGTGGCATCTAAAAGATTGAAAACCCATGTATTAACTGTATAACACTTAATTGTAGGCATTGTAAAATCATAATAAATAAATATTTGATGTATTTTAAACTATGCAAGAAGCTTCAAGAAACATTCTGTCAAAACGTAATAGTTTTCCTGTATTTTAAATATCTATAGTGAATAATAGTAAGTATGATGACGATGCACGTCAGCAGCCAATCAGCGAGCGAGAGAAACGCCTCACGCGCGCGCCGTCAAGCCCACCTGGCACGCGCTTTGCTGCTCTTCTAATGCTTCTAATGTCCACAAACAAACACTGCCTATATTTCACGTCAACTTTCAGTGACAGACATAAACAGAATAACACGCACAGCCTCGTTCAAATCTGCCTGATGTATACTTGACTGACACATGACGTTATAGATACTCACACACACTAGTATTATCCAAACACATGCAGCAGACTGACAGCTCTATGGCGTAGTCGTTTTTATTAAACGTGTCTTTAATACATGAAGATGTGCAAATGAAACGGCGACGCTTCAGATTAAGCTAATGTGAATAGCTCGTGCAGCTAACGTTAATGTGCAGGCAGTGTAAACTAAACTAACGTTACATGCCGAAGACATTTAAAAGTCTGTACTGCAGCACTTCAAGTACATGAATCGCAAATAGATGAGTGGAATTAAGAAAATGTCAAAACTGGAATAATAATTTGAATGAAACGTCTTACCTGATTTGCTTTCGACTGTCTGTCAGGCAGCGGGCATATTTGTGATTGTGTGCGCATGCGCAGTGAGTACTGCCGTCACAGTGCACGCTGGGTGAAGAAGAGACTTACAGAGATATACAGGCTAGTTATATATTAAATAGAGAAAGAGATATAATCTGTCTGTCTGTCTGTCTATCTATCTATCTGTCTGTCTATGTCTGATATATAAAGAGAAATTTGTGTAGCTATATGGTTATACACAACCAGTCAAATCGATGGACATTGCTATTTAGTTTTTTAGGATTATAATTCTATTAATATACTTATCTATCTTACCCAGAAATACATGGATACATTTTTTATTTCTCCATTACCAGAAAAAGGAAAATCCCAGTGAAAGGCCGTCCTGTATATCAGCTGACCTGTTTACAGCTTTATGAGCATCTCACTGGCCAAAAGGTCGAGTCGTTCTGGTAATGAGACAACGGCTGGCCTTGTGCTCAACATCCGCAGACACATGACAGTCATTAAGATAACTCAATCAAGACTGCAGTGATGCACGGACACAGTTCGCACAACTCTGAAAACATGTTCACCTTTAAATTAGCAAGGAATAGGTAACTCACTACCCTACAATAATTCATTAAAACATCATATAATCTAAGAATATCTAAATAAATTATGTTAAAATAGTTCTGGCATTATGGATGTGGTTGACCAGCAGTTCAACCTAGTAATATAATCCAGCATAATACATAATGATTATGCATGATCATGCATGGCTAATGAGGAACAAGGACAACAGGAAAGCGACTCCACACTTGAATACCTGATTACTAATATGTTAAACTTGTTAAATGATAAACGTATATTCACTGTTATTCGCATTCACAGATTTGAGGATGCAACAAACATTAACTGATGGACCGGTTTGAGCGGAAATGATTCTCATGCATTATTATTAACACATGAACATAAATATAAACATAGATGCATTCCTCTGCAGCAAAAGCAATCTCATGCTTTTAGATGATCACAGGCACATTTAAAAAAAGTCAAAGATGTCAATGGTTTCTTGATATTATTCAAACATGTTCTTCTAGCTAAAACTCAACAGCGTTGAGGATAATGTGCTAAGTTGTAAACTGAAGGTCATTTTTGAAAGATAGATTGAGCTTGCAATTTTACACCACAATCTGATTATGTCAAAGAAAAAACAAAGATAGCATATTCAAATATAATAAACGGCTGTGAAACATTTGACTATCATTTTCCTCCATTTCATTCTCATTTAAAACTTTCAACTTTAAGCCATCAACTTTGCTTCTGAAAGAAACAGACCCGGTAAAGATGTTCAGAACTCAGTTGAATTCAGTGACTTTCATAAACCATTTATGAATATAAGTAATTGGGAGGGAATTGTTATAGCAGGGCCAATATGCTTAACATTTACGGAAGTTGTGACATAAAAGTCTTTTGGAAATTTTTTGTTAGCCATTTATGACATTTTTAAAACTATATTCTGTGCAACCATCTATTTATACATTGGTTAATGTTTTTTTTTTCTGTAATGTTTTAGTTCATGTAACATTGTTTTTAATATGATACTGTTTGTTTCAGAATGTTCAGAGAACACTCGAATGGATGAGCTTTTTTGGGCTTCAAAATCTTAAACTATTCACTCCCATTATAAAGCTTGGATAAAGCCAGGATATTGTTTTTAAAAACTATTTTTTTGTGTTTGGCTGAAAGAATAAAGTCATAGAGTGGGGTTAGTTTTGGGTGAACTAATTTTTGCTCATTTCATAACTGATAAATTTTGCAACACTTATTTTATGTTGAAACAATCTGCGGTATATATGAATAAATGTGGCTTGACTTTTGAATAACTTCCCCGCTGATATTCACGAGGCAGAGGTGGAGCGTTGTGGTGGGACGGTTGTGTGTCTTTTGCATTTTTATCTTCCCCTGAGAACAGCTCGTTTCTATAACGCCTTCAGACCTCTTGAAGAGCCACTGCGCTTTCACGATGGACAAGGTAAAGTTCAGTCCTTCGTCCCTGAAGAGTTCCCGTAGCGCCCTGCACATGGCGCAGATCGTGGTGTGTGTGGTGACGTTTGTGGTGGGCTACATCTGGGGTCACCCGTTACACACCTACTGGATCTACTGCATGGTGATCTGGGGTTTGTGTCCTGTCATCACACTGATCATCACCATACTGGAGATGTTCCTCATCCACAAGCTGATCCTGGTGTTTTGCATGGACTGGGACGACTTCTCGACCGGCATGGCCATGATGTCCTCGCTCTGCACGTTCTCGTGCACGGTGATGTTCGCCAACTTCTACATCTGCCGGAAGTGCGTCTGGGGCTGGACGGTGACGATCCTCTCCGCGGTGTGTTGCGCGCTTTACTGCATGGAGACGTTCAAGGATAAATGTGATGCGACACGCTCTGCAACATATGTAGCTGCGCTTCCTGGCTTCATTAAGATCCTCGAGGCCTTCGTCGCATGCATCATCCTCATTTCCCTCATCGGTTATAGGGGTAAACCGGCTCTGCTGTGGTGCATCGTGGCCTACGCCATTCCTTTGCCTCTAACTCTCCTGACCATCATCACCAACATCTTGACTAAGATAAAGAACTGTCTGCCCTTCAGCATTGATCGCTTGACCATGCTTTTCCTGATTGTATCGATTCTGTTGTACATCTCTGCTGCAATCCTCTGGCCACTCTACAGCTTCAGAGGAAACCCGCGACCCAAAGACTGTCCAGGAGACAGCTGCATATGGGGCATCCAGTTTGTTGTGACCTTCATGACCTATGTTAACCTCGGCCTGTACATCATTGACCTTGTCTTCACTTGCTGCGGAATCTGTGGATTTAAGCGTTCTTAATAGTATCACACTCTTTAAAAAATAGAAAGTTTTCCAGAGTGATGCCATTGTGTTCCCCAATGAACCATTCATGGATGTGTTCTTAAAGGGATCGTTCACCCAAAAATTAAAATTAGCCCAAGATGTACTCACCATGAAGCCATCCTGGTGAATATGACATTCTTCTTTCAGACGAATAATCGGAGTTGTATTAAAAAATGTCATGGCTCTTTCATGCTTTATAATGAGTGTAAATGGCTAGAGAAAATTTAAAGCCGAAAGAAGTGCATCCACCCATAAAAATAAAAGTAATACATATGCGCCGGGGGGTTAATAAAGACCTTCTGAAGCGAAGCCATTGGTTTTTGTAAGAAAAATACTCATATTTATAACTTTAATTCTGCATCAAAATTTATAGGCAAGACAAGTCGTTTGTTTAGGCATGGTTTGTAGGGAATTACAAACCTGCGCAGATATATTCAAACGCACATAATCAGTTCTTAATGCGCATGTGAACGCCATCAGCGTTTATCACAGGTTCAGTTTAAAGTCTGTTTAGAGAGAACGGCGTCGTCTTAGCGGCCCCTAATTTAATAACAAATGATCATTTCGACGGAAGTGAATCAATCAAAACTAACATTAGCTGGAAACAACATTATTCAAGAACCGCTATAAAACCAAACCATTCTTCGTTACCTTAAATTATATGTTTATCTCTGTAAAGCTGCTTTGAAACCATCTACATTGTTAAAAGCGCTATATAAATGAGGATGCCTTGACTTGACTTTATAATCTAAAATAACTAGCTTCCACCAGACGACCGTACGCATACTGCGCAAGTCGACTTGCGCCACGATGACGCATGTATGACGTACGATGTTGGAGTATCGTAAGATTAGATCAAATGTCTCTCGCAGTTTAAAAAAAAAATAGGGCTGTGCAACAAACTTAAGCTCCTCATCTATTAGAAATCCTCCGACATTTCTCTTCAAAATGGCTGAATCGCGACCAGTGTTTTTGTTTTGCTCTTTCCTCTGAGTTTCCGCGTGCGTCGGGTCAGGTTACGCTTCACAGTATGGTGACTTCAATCTTAAAAAAGGTACAGCCGTCTGTCGGAAGCTAGTGATTATAGTTTATAACGTTTCAAACATGGGTATTTTCCTTACACAAACGCATGGCTTCACTTCAGAAGGCCTTTATTAACCCCCCAGCACATATGGATTACTTTTATGATGCATAGATGCACTTTTTTGGTCTTCAAATTTAGCCATTCACTGCCATTATAAAGCTTGGAGGAGATAGGACATTTTTTAATATAGCCTAACTCTGATTGTATTCGTCTGAAAGAAGAATGTCATATACACCAGGATGGCTTCAGGGTGAGTAAATCATTGGCTAGTTTTCATTTTTGGGTGAACTATCCCTTTAAAAGAACCAGAGCTTTTTAATAATCTGAAAACCCTGTTTCCACTAAATAATCTTTTGGGAATTGAAAGGCTCTATGGATGTTAAAGGTTCTTCATGGAACCACAGGTCGTAAACCGTTCTTTTTAAGAGTATTTCAACATCATGTTTCTATATAGTCAGTTGTATTTTGTTCTCATAAAATGCTTGATTGTTCAAATTAAATGATTGTATTTACCGTCTGTGTTATTTCTGTTTTAATCCATTGCACAAATCTACAAACACACAATTGTAACCTCCAGAACAGACTGTTAGATTCAGAAGCTGCATGTTCATGCCTAAAATGCATCAGTTTTAGGAGGAATGGAAAGAAAGACACATTCACATGTTAACAGTGAATGATGCATGCAAGAACCAGCAACACATATTTCATGAACCTGGTACTAAAAAATATCTTAAAACATGTAGATAAAAAAAAGGTAGATTCATGCAAATATTCTCTCAGCTTTTTTTTTACACTTTAAAATAAATAAATAAATATCTGCAGTTAAATTAAACTTATCAAAAGGGACAGTAACGACTTTAATAATGTTTCAAAAGATTTATATTTCAAATAAATGCTGTTCTTGACATATTTTAAGATTTTAAGACATAATATTTCTTAGTGCAAGTTGCTTTTAGTTAAAACAGCTCAAACATGCATTTAGTCGGACTAGACTCAAGCCTTCAATCTGAAAATAATTCAGTGGCTTAGTAAATATCACAGTAATAATTAACTTTATTAGCCTAACTTAATAAAATCACTGAGTATCATTACTTGGATATAATTAAACGCCTTAAACAGAGGGAGACATGTTGGATCTATTCCTTGAAGGCCACTAGTCATCCGGACTCAATGAAGATTTTGACCTTTCACCCTTATTGTAACTGTTGTGTCTCAATATTGACAGGGCATTGCTGTTCATAAATGATGACTAGTGTTTGAATGAATAGACCCAATTGCCATTTTTTGTACACTATTCATGTTGTTTTAGAACTATCTTGACTATAAATTAAGAATTATTGTGTAACTAGCTTATTTATATGTACTGACTTTTGGTGCATGTGGAGTACACTGGATGTTAGTGGTGTCACTCCTATTTTTCCACTTGGAGATCTCTCATTTAGTCTTGTATTTGTGGTTTAACTCATGGCATTAGACATTACCTGAACTATTGCCATTGTGTTGCTAGAGTCGTTGCACACCTGAAATTAATACAACTACTTGATTCTGTACATTTAGATGAGTTTAAATGTAGGAAATGTTGTTAAAACAGTATAAAATATGCTGTATTGCTGTACTCGTCGACAATAAAGGCCGATGTCATGTATAAAATTAACTTATGTGGTTGTGTGGAGTATTTTTTTACAAAGCTTTAAAGGAAATTAAAAACTAATATTACTTACTTTACACAATTCATATGGTATATGTAGGCTAATTGATTCCACACAGTATTTTTAAATGTCAAATTGTTTTACCAAAAACATGTAGTACTAAATCATATAGGCCTAAAGTTTTTAAAGTGTTGTCAGCAGCATTCTTCACTTTCACTAATGAAAATGTCTCTTGTTTTCATTCACTCACTAAACCAACTTGTCAGAGAGGTTACAATTTAAATATGAAGCGAGAAAAGAACGATAAGTCACACACACTGGACGTTTATGGTGCGTGTAAAAACTTTATCAATGCAAATCATGCCGTTTGGAGTAACTGTCCACTTGAGCACAGCTCACACTTGAGTGGTTTTGGGCATTAGATGAAGAACAATGACATTGTGTGGTCTGAGTCTGAGTCAGTGTCTCCGGATCCTGGAGATGGTATTCTGCGGGTTGGCCCTGATCATCCCGATGTTCCGCGGCTCCATGTCCAGTCCGTACGGGATCTGGTGCGAGTTCGTGTGGGTCTTCGGACTCATTGTGGCTGTGGTGATCTTCGTTATCGAGAAATGTCTGGTGGATAAACTGATAGAGACCTTTGTGCTGAAGCACACATGGGCCGATCTCTCCTGCGGACTGACCCTCCTGTCATCCCTCATGCTGTTATCCGCATCTCTCATCTATTGCACGGTGTTTGTGTGCGCAACATGTATCGCGGATATGGTCTGCGCCATCTTCTCCATTCTGGCTTGTGTCTTGTACGTGTTGGACGGGGTGATGTTAAAACTAAAGTGTCCTGAAGGTTATCTGTCCAGAGTACGAGGAGTCCTGCGCTTCACCCAGGCGTTAGTGGCCTGTCTCCTGTTCACTGTGGTCTACAGCTGCTTTAAAGGCGTGGAAAACCGGATCCATGCTGGTTTGATCTGGTGCATTCTGGTCTACGTGGTGTGTTTTCTTCCCACCGTGGTGGTGATTCTTACACACCTGCAGAAGTGTGTGAATCTTCTGAAATGCTGTGATCTGAATAAGTTGGAGCTGGTGTTTGACGCAGTGGCTGTAGCTCTGTACGTGTCTGCGGCCATCATCTGGCCTGTGTTTGGATATAGACACTATAGAAGAGACTCCAAAAACTACGAGCATCGCACGCATGACCTCAACCTCGTCACTGTCATGACGTATGTGAACTTGGGGCTTTACGTCGCAGACCTCGTTTTGACATTGATTGTGTTTTGTAAAAACAGGTAGCCTAGAAGTAGAGTCAGATGTTCTATTTGATGAGAATATTTTATTATTTCAATAATTCAAAGATGATGTCTGGTGGTGGTTCATACAATACAGTGTCTTGCAGGGGAAAATCTGATTGATTTTTAATATGGGAAAGTTGGATAAAATCAAATAAATGGGGTGAGCAAAGTGAAAATAGATACCATTTATTTGAATTCACACAATAATTTGTCTTTCTTTCTCTCCAAATATATACACTGTATTATAAATTCTAAATTTCCTGTAAAAGACTAACACATAATCAAATAAAAACAGCTCCTGATAGTTGCAAATTGCTATAAAATTTTTGTAAACGTAATGTAGTGATGTTTAAACTGTCATTATATTAAATGCATTGATTCTAAAAAATGTTTTATTCTAATTTCATTCTTATAAGCCTTGCATGGGAAAAAACATCACATAACAAACATTACACTACTAGACTTTCATTTAACACATAAACTACTAAAGTCTGTCTTCTACAGTCACTAGCATTATCTTTTAAATAAAATCGAGGTTAAGGTTTGGTTAAAATATCCAGTTTTAGTTCTGTTCTTCCTCCTCTTTCATCTCCAGCAGTCCACAGAAGGAGATGTAGTTAGAGTTGCAGTAAACGAGTGCTTTGTTGGGGCTTTTTGGCAGTTGTTCAGGTTTCAGAGAACTGAAGGGGTTTGAGCCGGAGTCCTTAACATGCATCTCCAACTCCAGGAATATCTGGAGACAACTCTGCAGCTCTGCATCACTGGAGATAGATAGATAGATAGATAGATAGATAGATAGATAAGATAGATAGATAGATAGATAGATAGATAGATAGATAGATAGATAGATAGATAGATAGATAGATAGATAGATAGATAGATAGATAGATAGATAGATAGATAGATAGATAGACAGACAGACAGACAGACAGACAGACAGACAGACAGACAGACAGTGATAGACAGATATATAGATAGATAGAGATAGATAGACATTGTTAGATAGATAGATAGATAGATAGATAGATAGATATAGACATGGTTAGATAGATAGAGATGGTTAGATAGATAGATAGACATGGTTAGATAGATAGACATGGTTAGATAGGTAGATAGATAGACAGATATATAGATAGATAGATAGAATGACAGACAGATAGATAGATAGATAGAGATAGATAGACATGTTAGATAGATAGATAGATAGATAGATAGATAGATAGATAGATAGATAGATAGATAGATAGATAGATAGATAGACAGAAAGATAGATAGATAGAGAGAGATAGAAACAGAGATAGATAGATAGACAGATAGATAGATAGACATAGATAGATAGATAGATAGATAGAGAGATAGATAGATAGACAGACAGACAGAGACAGATAGAGATAGATAGATAGATAGATAGATAGACATAGATAGATAGAACGACATAGTCAGATATATAGATAGAAAGAGAGAGAGACAGACAGATAGAACGACATAGATAGTTAGAAAGAAAAAGATAGAGAGAGACATATTTAACAAGAGAAATAGACAGATAGACAGACAGAGAGAGATAGAAACAGAGATAGATAGAGAGATAGATAGAGAGATAGATAGAGAGATAGATAGATAGATAGATAGATAGATAGATAGATAGATAGATAGATAGAGAGATAGACAGATAAGCGTTATTAAAACAGTGATTATTCTCAGATATGGAGTTCTGTCCAGCATCATAACATACTTGATCATGGTGAATAAAGTGGGGATATTGTAATCTCGTAGCAGCAGGAGCGTCGCCAACCAATCCTGACTCACTTCCTGTCCGCCAAACCCTGCAAATAAACTTCATAATCAATGAAGCTCAATCACTACAGTAATATTAATTCTGATATGATAACATATAAGAGGGAATCGTAAGTACACAACTGTTCAAAAGCTTGGTCAATAAGATTTAAAAAAATATATATAATACTTTTATTCAGCAAGTATGCATTAATCCTGAAAAACTATGTATCACGGTTTCCAAAATAATATATTATAACCGTTTTTAACAATGATAATAATCAGAAATGTTTCTTGAGTCGCAAATCATCATATTATAGTGATTTCTGAAGGATCGTGTGACACTGAAGACTGGAGTAATGATGCTGAAAATAGAAAACTTATTTTAAATGGTAATATTTTAAATGGCAGCCTTGATGAGCATTAAAGTCTAAATCTTACCAACCTCAAACTTTATACGTGTGTGTGTGTGTGTGTGTGTGTGTGTGTGTGTGTGTGTGTGTGTGTTTCTGAGGTCAGTTTGTACCTGGGTGAAATCCGACCACTAGATCTGGTTTGGCCGCTTCTCCTTTCTCTACAACTTCCTCCCAGAACTGATGGTAAAGGCCCTTGTAAGCGCTGATGTAAACTCTTCCCCGGGGCCCGAACGCCCTCAGCGGGGGCCTCATGATGGGCCCCTGCACGACCTCGGGCCCCGCCATCACCACCTCCAGCCCCTGGTGCCCCGGGAACATGCGGCTGAGCTCGTCCATGTCTGTGACTCGGGCTCCCAGCGTCTCGTTGTGACCGGCTCCGACCAGATGTACGGTCAGGGGCCGGGAGTACGGGTCCAAGTTAAACATCCTCAGTCCCATTCCAATCGTCAGGGGCCGAGAGAAGAACTCGCTGCACACCCGCCACACAGACTCCCGAAGCTCCGCCTCCTCGGGCCTCGGCCTGCTGCCATTGGTCCAGAGATCTGTCATGTGTTTCCCGGACAGGATCGGCTCCAGACGGGGTGTCAGATCTCCTTGCATTGACAACCAGTCCTTCCAACAACTTACTTTGTTAGCAGGACAAGACCACACCTCCGTAGGGAAAGGAAGATCTCCTATTGGATATTAGGAATGATTTGAAATAAACCTGGGTTGTGCTGAAAATGGAGGCGTGTCTGAGTCTTTATCATCCTCACCTTTATAAAGCAGCCACTCGACGTGTCTGTCCACCGCCGCCATGCACAGTTTGTTGCAGTAGAGTTTATGTTGAGGCCAGTCTTTCTTCTGACACTCTTTACTGCAGTAATACACATTCAGACAGCTGCACAGGAGAGAGATAAAGATGTGATTATAGATGTGAGATATGACATGCAGCTCCGCCTCTTCATAATCATCACGTCACTGTACCGTGTGCATCGCTTTAGCGAACCCGTGACCTGTGATGGGAGTCTCTCACACCGCGCACATATTCTGAACGATTCCTCCATTTTCTCAAACATCTCCTTTGTTGAGTGGAACGCGAGAGGCTTTTTGGCCTTGCTGTCTGAAACCCTAGAGAGAGAAGAGAGAGAGAGAGAGAGAGAGAGAGAGAGAGAGAGAGAGAGAGAGAGAGAGAGAGAGAGAGAGAGAGAGAGAGAGAGAGAGAGAGAGAGAGAGAGAGAGAGAGAGAGAGAGAGAGAGAGAGAGAGAGAGAGAGAGAGAGAGAGAGAGGAGAGAGAGAGAGAGAGAGAGAGAGAGAGAGAGAGAGAGAGAGAGAGAGAGAGAGAGAGAGAAAGAGAGAGAGAGAGAGAGAGAGAGAGAGAAAGAGAGAGAGAGATTTGTGATTTTCAAAACCCTTTTTAATACAATTTACACAACAACTATTATTACAATCTGCCAAACAACATCATTAATTTAAGACCAATGGAAAATCTTAAAAGATAGAAAACAGCAACTCTTCTTCAACAATTTCACAAAGGACCTTATTCAAACACCATCTTACCTCAAAAGATGAAAAATCATGCATTAATCTATAATAATGGTAATCAATCAAAATCCTAGATTTGACTAATTTTACAAAAATTGCTACCAAACTGTTGCAAACATTTTGCTCAATTTTTTCTTTTCTTGTGGTATAAATCGCCATTTTTTCCTGACCTAACAAGAAATTCAACAATTGACATCTACGACGAAATTTTTTCACATATTTAAATCCACAAATAAACACTTTCATTGAAAAAACCTCATCAAAAGAATCAAAAAATTCTCTCAAAATCTCAAATAAAGGTTTTAACCTCACACAGTGCATAAAAGCATGGAAAATAGTCTCTTTCTCCAAACAAAAAGGGCAGCCTTCAGTCACTTCAGAATTGATCAAGGAGATGAATGCGTTTACTGCAATAGCACCATGTAACACTCTCCACTGTAAATCCCCAGTTTTTTTGACTAATGGTGACTTATACAAAGCTCTCCATTCTGGCTTTTCCTCGACAGCAAGATTAAGTATATTTCGCCATGGTGTATCACACTTGTTGTCTAAAGATTCCTTATTAAAAGCTTTTACACAAACCTTGTACAATTCTTTTCCAAGTACAACATTTGAACCCACAATCATTATTTCTTTACAATGTAAAAGCATGCTGTTGTGTTCTCCCAAAATGGGAGAAATACCCAACTCGGGAAAAGGGTCTTTACAGTCAGGGTTTATTAACCCGTGTGAGTAATGATCCAGCAGTTCTGTCTCTTCCTCGGTGAGGGCCGATCTCCACTTTTCAAGTGCTTTTTCTACTATACGGCATGATTTGAGTCCTAAGTGCTCAGCAATTGCGGTCACATTCCTAAAAGCCGGTCCCGCTACTTGATGTAGATGATCAATTTCTGTCAACTTGGCGTTACACAAAGTCCTTTCTGGTATGGAAAAAGAAAACTCACGTGATAAGTCCAAACGTGAGCCACCGACCAATGGTTCTCGAAGTAACCAAAACAGAGAAGCAGCATTGCTTTCCCTACTTTTCTTAAACAGAGACCAGACTTTTAATAAGTTACGATAAAAAACTGGAGAATTAGATAGTTTCAACCTTTGAGAATCTAACCAGAATAAAGTTTTGTCCAGTCCTAGCCCTTCGATGTTCCGGAGGATCGCACAGGCAGCCGCCATCCAACTGGACTCTGAGGAGCACTTTAAAAGTCTCTGTACGTATTGCAGACGAAATGCAGCCGTTCGGCTCTGCAAGTGTATCAAACCAAGTCCTCCTTCGTCTTTTGATAGATACAACACACTTTTTGATACCCAGTGCATTCTGTCCCAGAAGAAATCGACTAACATTGACTGTATTTTCATCAGTACATCTACTGGGGGATCTATACAGGCTAGGCGGTGCAAAAGTGCAGAGGCAACCAGATTGTTTATGATCAAAATTCTACCTTTATAGGAAATTTTAGGAAGTAAAAACCTCCACTTATCCAGTCGCCCTTTGACCTTTTCAACAGTGCCTTCAAAATTCTTTTTTACAACATTTTCATTTCCTACAAAGACTCCTAGATACTTAAAACCATCTCTTGTCCAGTTTAGTCCATCAGGAACTCTTGGTTCACCTTTTGGCCATTTTCCAACTAATATGGCTTCACTTTTTTTCCAGTTAACCTTTGCTGAAGAAAGAGTTTTAAAATCATCTAAAATCTTCAACATCACATTGACATCATTGGGTTCACTGATTATGACAATGACGTCATCAGCGTATGCTGATAACTTAAAAACAGTAGTACAATTTGGCATACACAGTCCAGACACATCAGATCTTAGTTTGTTTAACAGGGGTTCTATGGCTAAGGTGTATAACATGCCTGACAGCGCACAGCCTTGTCTGACACCCCTGTGCACACTAAACGGAGAGCATAAGTCACCATTAATCTTTAATATACTCTCAACGCCACAATACATCATTTTAATCATTTCAATAAACTCTGAACTAAAACCAAAGGCTTTTAAAACACTCCATAAATAAATATGCTCGACTCTGTCGAAAGCCTTCTCTTGATCGATTGATATCATACCAAAATCTACGTCAAAGATTTTTCCACAGTCAAAAATATCTCTGACAAAAGAAACATTATCAAAGATTCTCCTTCCTGGTACACAATATGACTGATCTGGATGAACAATCGATTCAATGACTTCCCCCAATCTTATCGCCAAAGCTTTAGACAATATTTTGTAATCGTTACATAATAAACTTACTGGTCTCCAATTTTTGATGTCGTTTAAATCTCCTTTTTTAGGCAATAAAGTAATAATTGCTCTACGGCAGCTTCTAGGCAGTTGTCCATTTGCCAGACTCTCATTAAAAACTGTTACTAATTCTGGACCCATTTCTACCCAAAAAGATTTATAAAATTCAGTTGTAATGCCATCAATACCTGGTGCTTTTCCATTTCCCATTTTTTTAAGGGCATTTTCAAGCTCAACTAAACTCAAAGTTTTACTAATTTCCTATTTTGCATTTTTAGTTATTTGAGGTAAATTTTCAAAAAAATTCAAATTACCATCTTGCACTTCAGAAATTTCACTTTTGTACAACTCTTTATAAAAATGTACAGCTCTCTTCCTAATATCCGAGGGATTTGTCAACAAATTCCCTTCTTCAGACTGCAAGGCATGAATGAACTTTTTCTGACCGTTCTTTTTTTCTAGACTGAAAAAGAATTTTGAAGGAGCATCCATTAATTCTGCACTTTGAAAGCGGGATCTAGTGATAGCACCTTGGGTTGTACAACCTAGCATGTCAGATAACAAATTCTTTTTCTTTTTTATGTGCTCTATATAGGAGGCATCTTTTGTGGACTCTGCAAGCTCTTGTAGCTTCATCAACTCTTCTTCTAACATACTCATTGAGCTATTTTTGTCTCTTGTGGCGTTGTGAGTATATTGTTGACACAATTGTTTGATTTGTATTTTTACAAAATCCCACCACTGCTGCAATGTTAAGAAGGACGATTTCATAGCTTTAGCATTTGTCCAGAACTCTTTAAAAACCTCTCTAAAAAAAGTGTCAGATAATAAATTATTGTTAAAATGCCAATAAGCACTTTTTGATTTGACAAAGCTTTTTGCTACAACACATTTTATCAAGCTGTGATCAGAAAAACAAACCGGACTTATTAAACATTCTCTAAACATGCTTAATTGATGCTTAAAACCATAGAATCGATCAAGCCTTGCCAGCGATAACTGATTATCATGAGCGTGAGCCCAAGTGTACTGTCTCTGTATACCATGGAAATTTCTCCATATATCAATTATGCTATGAGACTTTTTCATTTGAATTAGCCTCTTTCTGGATTGCATGTGTGGTTCAACATGATTCCGATCTATGACATTTTCAGTACAATTAAAATCCCCTCCTAACATTAAAAAATCATCATTGTTACACTCATTTAAAACATCATCCAGAGTGTTCAAAAATATCATTCTTTCCAATGCCAATGTTGGAGCGTATACACAAACAAAAACAAAAGAACTATTTTCAAATACAGCTTTAATCCTCAGCAACCTTCCTTTAATTTTTTCCTCTACACTATAGGAATATGGAGTAAAATCTTTAGAAAATAGCACTGCAACTCCACCACTCAAAGAAGTATGATGGCTTAAAATCACTAATCCATCAAATTCTTTTACCCACTCTACAGCGTTTGATGCATCAGTGTGTGTCTCTTGCACAAACAACACATCAATTTTCTTATATTTCATTAATTCAAATACTTGAGCTCTCTTCTTAAAATCTCTTGCTCCGTTAACATTCAAGGAAGCAAAATGTATTTCCCCCATAAAGGATAAAGAAAGAGAGCAAAAGAAATAAAGCCATAAAAGATGCATAAATTTACCCATTCTGGCTGTTTTCACTGGGCCCGCCTGACTGACTACTTAATTTCGTAATAATTTTCTTAAGACGGTAAACCTCTTGGTTAGTGAAACAACTTTCACTTCGAAAAATCTTTACCTTCTCAATAAACTGTATTATGTCAGGAAAATACTCCTCTAATTTGACTTTTTTCACATTTTTGGTCATTTTCAAAAATGACTTAATATCCACAACAGTGTATGTTCGGCTAGAGAAACCTCTTTGGGGCAGACTAGCTACACTCTGAAATGTCACTTTCGCTCTCAGTGTCAGTCTGGCTCATGTGAATGCCATCTATTCTTTTTGCTTTTTTATCAGCTGGGCCATCCAACAACTTCCTTTTTTGGGGGATTTTAAAAAAACATTCTTCATCTCCCAACACAGAATCACCATCTTCTGGATTTACCATAGCCTCGTCTTCACTGTTACTGCCATCATCTGAATCACGAACTGCTTGTTCTATCCTCTTGGAACGTGTAACCTCTTCCTCCCCAGCTGCAGCTACACTGACTTTTTCAACAATTTCTGAATTTTCCACACTCTCCGAAACCTTCTCTGCCATTTTTGGAGCAACCGACGCCCTACTTGGACCCGGTATCTCCTCAACAACTGTAGCGATTTCCTCTTGCACTTCAATTACACTTTCTGGAGCAACAGTTGATGCAGTTTTATTTACGTTTTCCTCTCTTTTTGGACAACCATTTTCACCGCAACCAAAGCACCTCATTGTATTAGTTGTAGCATATATCACATAATTAAATTCTTCGTGACGAAAATTTAGAGTCAGATCAAGTTCCTCAACGTTATCTTTCAGTACCATATAAACATAACGCCTGAAAGACACCACATGTTTCAACAACGATGACTTGCTTCCAATCAAAATCATCTTAATGGGAGAGACCAGTTTCCCATATCTCGAGAGCATTCCAACTAAAACTTCGTTCTTGATGAAAGGTGGCACATTGGATAAAGTTACTCTCTTAGACGGCGTAGAAAGAGGTAGCACTGAGGTAAAAATACCACCAATCTCTACACCACTCTCCACCAACAAGTTCGCCAATTCGATCGTCTTAACAAACAAAACAATCGCGTTGTTCATTCGCGACGCCGATAAAACATTCTCATGACCAACTACTGCACTCACCGCTAAACTACACTCCTCTATACTTGCAGTAACATCGATTTTCACACCGTGACGCCTCGTTAGAAACTCCAAACTTTCCGCACCGGGAGATGCCATTCTCCCAGTACACCGACTGGGAGTCAAAACTCACCCAACCTAACCACCTTCCTCACCAATATTCCCTAAAACCCCAATATAAATACTAAAAACAATTACCAAAGATAGAAAAGGGTAGAAAAAGTTTTTCAAACACTCGTACCTTACACCGCCGTCACACACACTCTCCATCCACGCACCTCACTCACTCAACGCATGCGCACACACAGAGAGAGAGAGAGAGAGAGAGAAGGAGAGAGAGAGCAAAAGAGAGAGTAGAGAAGAGAGATGAGAAGAAGAGAGAGAGAGAAGATGAGAGAGAGAGAGAGAGAAGAGAGAGAGAGAGAGAGAGAGAGAGAGAGAGAGAGAGAGAGAGAGAGAGAGAGAAGAGAGAGAGAGAGAGATCAAAAAAGGAGATCAAGCAAATTCAGCTTTGCATCACAGGAATAAATTACATGTGAAAATATATTCAAATAGATAAGTTATTTT